>JAOPTO010000461.1:58834-98487 GCA_033822845.1 Tetrapedia diversipes | reverse complement strand
CCAAATATCCCAGTTAGGTTTAATCGTAGATGCTAACTATCAATTTACTTACTTTCCTTAAAATCTAGTTCCTTCTAGTAATCTCTTGCTGTCAAAAAGTCCGTTAACGCGTATTCGTCCGCATGACGGAAATTTCTCATTTGTATATTACAGAAAATAATTGATTCTTGTTCTTTTAATTCTAAATAAATTAAATTCTAATCTTTATCAAACAGAGATAATTCCAATAAAGAACTAATTTCAGTTTCAGTTGCGTCGCAAAACATCCTTTGAAATATCGTAAAGTTTCCAAAGTTCACATAAAAAGTAGAACTAGCTATGCATGTGACTTTTGCAACATTCCCCTACATACTGGAACATGTTTCGAATAGTACCATTCGCTGAAGAAATATTAATTATGTATAAAATTAAAGGTTCGAAAATAATTTACTTCATCTAATAAAAAATATAATAGTAACTTTGTGTTTTCAATAATTCTTTTAAATATTCTTGTAGATTTAATTTACTTTAATTTCAGAAAGCAAAAAAAAAAAATTAATAGCGCACGCCAAATTTGTTTTATGTTATTTTCCAAAATTTCACTGGAAAAATATATGATTTTTAACAAGTTACGTTGTTTTTATATAGACCAGTTGTTTTTACATTGTTTTATATATTATTTATATTGTTTTTATACAGAAAAATATGATTTTTAACAAGTTACGTTGTTTTTATATCATTTCTACAGATAGTGTCAAAAAATGCCGGCATCTTTCAATCAAAAAGTGATTACGGTATACAAAATAAGCCGATTGCAGTGATGCAAAAAAAAAACTCATTTTTTTTTCTTTCACCCTACTATAATGAATAAATTCATCGACTGAATTATTAGAAATGTAACCTGCCTCTTTTATTTTCTTTAAAAAAAAGATCCGTCTCGAAAGGGTTAATCCTTCGAGTAGAATGGACCAATTCCACCAACATAAACGTTGAAACGGCCTCAAGGTTTCAGTCTACACTCTGTGCACACCGCGACATATTACACGCTGCACCTTAACCATAAATTCAAACCCTCAAGACCTATAAACGGTTTATTTGTTCGTAGTCCCTTCAACCACTTTCGAAAGGTTTGTCCTACGTGTCCCCCCTCACGGGATCACGTGTCACGGTTCAATATTTTCTCAACAGGCTCATAACAGCTCGCATTGTTACGCTAGGTGGCCGGTGGCGTGCGCTATCGCGATTCTAAATGCGATATCGGACTCCATAAAATTCGTGTAAAATTGTTTCGCTCACCGTTCGTTCGTTCTGTCGTCGATCGCCTGCTGGCGCAACTTCGCAGCTGTTCGAAGAGCGTAAAGATAGCCACTGCTCGCGAACTGTTCGCGAAAACAAACACAGCGCGAGTCCTTGCTAGAAATCGCTTGTACGCGTACGTGCCCGCGAACTGTTTACAGTGAGCGATTTCCCTGAACCGTTCACGTTAAAATTCTTGGAAACATTAATTTGTTTTGTGTACGGTCAATCACGAAAATTTTCAATTTCAAACACTTATGGAATATTGAATATTAACCCTTTGAGCTCTATGGACACATATATGCGTCTGGCAAAAGCTATCGATGTGGACTAAGGACGCATATATGCGTTTGTCAACTTTTTTCGAGAACCTACGTTAGAAGTAATACCATTATGCGTGTATGAGATAAATACAAATGCATTCTTTATCAACGGCTTATAATAAAGAATTAATACTAAAAAATAACGCTCTTGAATCATTTAATCTCGTGCGAAAGAATTTCTATAACCTATTACGATCTTTTTCAGACGACAAACGACAGTCTAGCGATAAAGTATTCCGTCCACAGCGATCGTCAGCGCTGGCCGCGAGTATTCCGCAGTTGTTGAATTGAAATTAATCAAAGTCGCGGAGATGTGCTAAATGCTACGCGTGTTAGGGATGGGCAGCAAGGGTACTTGGATTAAATAAGAATAACTCGAGGTCCGCTTTCTATAAATTCCTTCGAATGACTCCTTTATTCTTTACTGGTTGTCCTTACACTCCTAGGTTCGGGGGTCGGTCCGAAAATTACGTGCCCCCGACTGGTACACCTTTAGGTGGGGAGGTACAAATTAAATAATGCTTTTTCCCAAATCCGACAGCAGTCAAAGGGTTAACACATCTTGCGCGGGAAGCGACTAAAGTCGTTTTGTGCTGATTCGAGCACGAATAACGACAAAAGTCATTTTCTACGAATTACTGATAAAACTTTAATCATAATTATCTCGAAAAATATTGAGTGTTTGCCCCTATAGTGCTATATTTTCGTGAACAGAATGACTAGATCTACAAGTGTGCACGGTTTCAACTAAATCGGTGACCCGAAGGGCTTGCACTCTCCTTGTGAGCTAGACTTAGATCGAAGAGAACTGGGCGGGAAGTCCATCGGCAAAAGGGTCTTCAAACCGTCGACAGGGGGCGGATTGACCCAAACACCTCCACGGGCACGGTTTTATAGGTTGTAAAGTTGTAAACTCCCGGCCAAGAGCGTTCCACGAGAATTTCTGGTTACCCCGGTCATTAGAACCGAAATAGTCCAATGCTGTTAAAGCTGTAGAATCTCCGCGTGCATAAGGCTGCGGTGATATCGATGTCTTCTCTTAATAACGCTCGCTTTTTATTGCACCGACGATTTACTGGGCGGGTGTTCGTCACGGTTTAAAGGCTGCAGAATAATGTGACGGGCATGTACGAAGTATTCGTGCAAAATGGAAAGCGGCGAAGGCATTTCTTTATGGTAAACTCAACTTACATTAAAAAAGTTGTGTTACTTTTTGTTTGAGCGGGAAGGGAGCATCGAAGAACAGATTTGAAATAGTACATTTCCAACGATTAAAGTAGTTACTAGTAAATTGAAAGATTGTATGCACTTGAAGGAAATTCATGTGCTTATGAAATATCTGAAGTACATTATAAATAGGGAATGTGATTGAAAATAGTACGTTTTTGAAAAAATGCATAGAGTGTTTGAAAACAAATGTCTAAGGAGTCGCCAGGCTGAGAAATTTTTGGTGGATTTGGCCGAGCGTTTTGAGTAAGAAATGTTAAAAATTAGTGAATGAATGCGTAAGAGAATGTAGGTTGGGAAAGACACATGCGTGGAGCAATCCAGATAAAATTTCTATGAAAATTATAAGTAAATTTAGAATATTCAGAGTTTGTGCAAGAGAAAATACATTTAAAATAGACTGTTTAATAAGCGTTATAATATCATAGATAAATGTATGATTTAATAAATGTAATACACTACATACATTACAAGATTTGGGGGAAAACGAATCTTCATTTAGTTCTCGTTCCTTTTGTCACGTTTATAAGCATGAGAATTTGGGTAAAAATTTACACTCCATTTGTATGAGCCGAGATTGAAGAAAAGTATTTTAAAAATGCTCTCAAAAATAGAGAGCGTTCTTTAATAACACGTTAACAATCTATGATATCCTGAAAATACTTGTAAATACTTGTATTATTTAATACTTTAAATACTTGATTCAACATTATTTTATTTAAAGCTTCATAACACGGTAATGCTACATAGAAGCAAGATTGGTTTACTCATTAATTTATTTTTATTCATTATCGTACATATTCATTCGTTGAAATACTGCATTATTAAAATTATCATTCAAATAAGATTTTAATATACCGTGTAATTGCTTGAAACCCCTATATTTAAAAGAGTTTCTAACTATTCTTGCCTCAAACTTCTTACCTTCCGCAAAGTTTCATTTTTCTCACTGCATCCAATCCTAACAATTTCAATAATAACAAAAGATATCTTTCACCATAATGTTAAACAAATTACAAAATGCAACTAGGCCAACGAAATGACAACACAAGACCGAACTATACGATTTGTTATCCCTGTATGCTAATTGTTTAAAACCCATACAGTTAATGAGGCATGTAACTATTCTTGCCTCCAACTTCTTGCCTTCCGCAAAGTTCCGTTTTTCTCACTGCATCCGATCCTAATAATTTCAATAATAACAAAAGATATCTTTCACCATATTGTGAAGCAAATTACAAAATGCAAATAGGTTAACGAAATGACAACATAGGGCCGTACTTTACGATTTATTATCCCTGTATGCTACCTGAAGCGATCGTTCGTTAGTGAGAAATAATCCTGACCATTTTCGGGTAGCAACCCCCAGAAAACAGGAATGGAGGAGAGCGAACGAAAACTGAGGGAAACGCTCGTGGAACCGAGAAAGAGGAGAAACGGTAGAAGAAACGAAGAAAATAGGGGAGGGGGGAGCCGAGAAGAGGCATCGATAAATCAATGGAATATGGTAATGCTGTGATTTCAATAATTTAAATATGTATGAAGGAAAATGGAACAATCTGGAAGGCGGAGGGGATCCGGCGGAGTGTGGTACGCTGAATCGCGCCTAATGAGACGCCTCGAGTCCCACTGGGACTCCGTTCGTCTCTCTATCGTCCATCGTTGATCTTCTTTCCCTTTCTTTATCTCCCGGCGACCGTGTACACGCGTACCGGAAGAAGATGGCGCGTCGTCGGCCCCCGCGGAGAGGCAGCCGCGGTAAATAAAATAAATTCCGAAACCGAATACACGCGGCTCGCGACGAAATGTCGTGGAAACTGTAGCATAGTCGCTTGTCTCGTTATGTGTTATTGCGCCTATGTACAGTAGCTCCAAAAAGTATTCATACACCAGATACAGTAGCGGACAAAAGTATAAGGCAACAGGATAAAGCAAAATATTGTTTTATGATATGCAAATATTGTTCGTATATTTATTTTTATGGTCATTACGGTAGAATACTATTTACTGGTTAGCGTTAAATACGAATTTTATTTACCCTATTATTTCTTATTAATCAATTAATTTGTTTTCTTTGACAACTTTGGTATTAAACTTTTATCCGCCACTGTGTAACACAAATAAATCCATTTGAAGTTAAAATTCAAATTTCAATGAAAGCTTGTGATAAAGCTTTGTGAGTATGTAAAGCGTATATAGTGTGTGTATGGATTAATTCCTATTTTATCGAAATACCATTTTAAAGAAGTGAAATGAACGTTAAAGTTTTCAATGATTTTACTTGCCCATTAAACACAACTTCATAATGGCGCGTGAAAATGCAAAATCTTTCAAATAGAAAAGGTTTCATTTTTATCGTTCTATCGTTCTCTCATAAAACAAGATCCCAGAGATACCTGCACTCAAAGCATGAAGAATAATTAAAACTCTGATGGCCGTTTTTAATTCCCTCAAAGAGATTTCTTGTCGACAAAAAAAATTGCTTCATGTGTGATCCATTGTGAACTGTGTGTACACAGAGTTTCATAGAAATCAGAATTTTAAGATTAACCCCTTGACATACGAATTAAATGGAACTTGATGCGACCGAAAAATACCATTTAATTTCGCTCAACTGAACGGTTACGTGAAGGCTGAGAAAGAGTATATTTTATTTTGAAATTTGGATTTTTCATTCAGATTGATGTTAATAAAGAACATCTAAATAATATTAAAAAATAATAATCGACGCACGAGTGAAGCAACTATGTAATCTAATTGTATACTGCACGGCGTTCGCCGAAAAAAGCGCTTGACGAGTCTGACTCGTCAAAGTCTACAGTGGCCCGTAAAATGAATGACGAGTCAGACTCGTCATTGTATGTCAAGGGGTTAAGCGAATTCCCTTGCAGTGTGGCGCACGAATACTTTCTGGAGCTACTGTATCGCGTGACCGACGACAACCTCGTAGTTTTGACGGGATACACGCGGGAAGACGTCTCCTTCTCTCTCTCCACGGGACGTCTGTCACGAATTGGTTTTCCTGGCGTCGCGACGCGGGGCTGCGACGGAAAGAACAAGGATGGAGCGACGGAAAGAATGGAGTAACGCGTGTTCCGTGTGGGCGCGATTATGGTCGTGAAACGCGGGGGCGTAGCCGCTCCGGGGAGCTTCAATTCGAATTCACAAAAACGTTTCGCCGTGGAACGAAACCTCTGTTGAAATCTGTATCTCTCTGTTCTCTGTTCTTTCGTTTCCACATCTTTTCCTTTTTTTGGGTGGCGGGGGGGGGGGGGGGTACTTCCGCAAAACACGGGTGGAATGAAAAGACTCGACTCGAGAGGTCCTCGAGGAAAAGGGATAACGTAACCGTTTCTAATGCGAGTTTATTGAGTTGCTTGGATATTTCTTCATTTCTTTGAGTGAATTTCAATGGAAGACGTATTAGTAGAAACGAAGTGTGAAAGCAAGTCTTGTTATTGTTAAAAGTGTATAATATTATGTCCATATAGAATGACAAATCAATTATTGTTAACAAAAAATTATTTAAATAGTACGTACATTGCAAAGGAAAATAAAATAACATATTATGTACAGATTCAAAAATTTAATTGCTGCAGAAGTTATCCAAGCTAGTGGTGTGAATAACGTAAGGAATAAAGTATAACTATTTAAACGTAACTTCTAATTAAATAAAACGTTCGTTACTTAACACTATTCCTACCACGACCGATCAAATGACCGTTTCTAAAATTTCGATTAGAATTTCATATATGCAACCTAATTGAACCGCCTTTAAACTTTAGACTTTTCCTTAAACATACCTATAATACGTGTTTCAATATTCACTTCTTTCTTCATTGTTTAGTTTCTGAGAAAAATTTGTAGTCTGTCTTACGTGGAAATGCGGTAGGATTAGGTATACGTGAAGAATCGGTAGGAATAGTGTTAAGTAATCGCCTTTAGTACATTTTACTTTAATCGTTGACTTAACGTTGCTTAGAACGCGTTCATCAAAGGTAAAGGAAAACTACGAAAAAGTTGAATGATCCTGAGTATTCGCAAAACTTAGATCCACCAATTCATTCTGAATCGAATAATAACATTTTCTAACATTATAATCTCGGACACGTTCGTTCGGGCTGTTGTAGCGTTAAAAAACAGTCGGGGCGAAAGTGAACGAGAAGAGCAACAGAATCCAACGCAACAACGAGACAACATTGAACGATAATATTTATTGGAAGCAAGCAGAAGATCGGTGGAACCCGTAAAAGCCAGTGTAAAATCAAAATAACCCCTGGCGAACTGTAGGCGAGATTCGAGATTCTGGGAATTCCGCTGTTAAGCCGCTAACCCAATTCGCCCTGCTTCCTCCCTTCGCCCGCAAACGTCATAGATTTCCATTCGTGTATATCGCGATCCCAAGGATTTCAATCAACGGTGTACAATTGATATTATCGACAGCTGATGCTCCCCGAAATTATACAAATTATCGGTAATTATCGATAAATTTAACGTTAGCAACGTTCGCGCGTCATAATTGATCGCGCTAGGAGAACGGTCGGTTTTGATTTCCGGTATTGTAGAATGGCCGCGGCTGCGGTTCTCCGGTCCCCGTTTCACCCCCCCTCTTATCCCCTCGACGCCTCAACGCGAAAGCTCGTGCAGACGCACGTATCGTGCACGGTGGTATCAGCAGACGTGTCGATGGAAAACACGGGAGAGTATTGAATTTTATGAAAATTAAAACCGTGTTCCGCAGCACACCGCTGAAACGAGATTTCCCTTACAAAATATAACCAGATTTCGAGGGAGGGTAGTTACAAATGCGATTGACGAAATGTAATTAAAAAATAATAGCAGTAAATCCGACAGAGCGAGGCGTTCCATTACAAAGCATCGATTGCGAGCCGAAACAGCACGCGCGTATGCACCTCGCATGCATGTGTACACGGCACATGTGTGTACGTGCGCGAGTGCACGTCTGTCTGCAACACTATTGTCCGAGGAACAAACGCGAGCGTGCACGTTCTTCGGCCTCGCCATTATCGATACGCTGGTAAATCGCCCCTCGCTGATTCACCACGGTCGAATCAATGGTTAAGAGAGGAAAAGCTTTCTTGGTTCGCCCCAACCCCGCGAGATAAAAGTGACCGTTCTTGTAAAGGCCACATTCGGAAAATTGTTTACCCCGAGTGCACCGTGTACAACTGCGTTCATAAGTATCGGGCCACGTATTGAATTCGTACAGCACGCAACGGGTTGAATCGAGTTGTGTAACTTTTATATTTAATATTGTAGAATTACGTTAGCAAACATTCGTGTGTCTAGGTATACGTGCACGTTGTTTGTGTAATTAGTTTGCTACATTATTGGATTTGGCGGAATTAAAACAGCGCCTGTAGTTCGCTAAATTGATCAAATACTGCTCTTCGTTACATTGTTTCTTCAATTGAATTATGCACGTATATCGCATTAGCGGGTAATGAAATTCAAAAAATGTCGAAGACAAAGACTATTTGAAATAACGAAGTTATCTGATTGTGTTACGAAATATGTACAAATAAAACATACATTTCTCCATTTATAAAATTTAATTCCACCCTTAAATTTCTATGTAACGCCCTCTTTCGCGTTAAATAACCTTCGCAAACAGATGTTATCGATATTTTCATTTGTTTACGAGATGTTTCAATGATTTTACTAAAAACAGTATACATTTATTTTTGTTTAGGTATTTATCATAATACCGGAGCTACGCATCGTTTGTAATCCAAAGCGACAAGCCGCATAATAACTTGATTAACCCTTTGCGCTCGACAGGTGATTGTTAGTCACCAGATGATAATTTCACAAATTTTCAGACTTTAGTTAGTTTGTTTATTAGTCAGTCTCAGAGGTAAAATAGTCATATATGTAAATTTTAGTATATCATTTAATTAAACTAAATGACACTTAATATAAGCGAATCTTAGTCAATATTTTGAATTTGAAAATTTTTGAAATCAATAGTATCATTAGACGACTAACAGTCATCTCTCGACTGCAAAGGGTTAACACTAGAACTACCAACGATTACAGTGTAATTATTTGCATGGAAGAGATAAAATTAAAAATTACATGAAAAGGTATTGAATACATAGAAAACAAATCTTTATTTATATCTTTTGCAGAAAATTATAGTAAATTTTGAAAGCTTGATAAAGCGAATTTATAAGGTTGCTATGAATAATCATCAATCCGTCATTTTGACTGCTTTGGTAATTCTAGTGTTAATATATAAAGTAGTACACGCTTAACACTAGAATTACCGACAATTATAGTCTACTTATTTGCATGGAAGAGATCAAATTAAAAATTACATGAAAAGGTATTGAATACATAGAAAACAAATCTTTATTTATACTTTCTGCAGAAAATTATCGTAAATTTTAGAAGCTTGATAAAGTGAATTTATAAGTTTGCTATTAACAATCATCAATCCATCATTTCGACTGCTCTGGTAGCTATAGTGTTAACACGTATTACCTTAATTCTCTCTAACCGAACCCGATACTTTTTAACTGGATTGTACATCCTCGGCTACGCTCCCTCTGTCTCTTGTGTCTATAAAACGCTCGGTCGTTTCGCCGATACAAAACACGTGAGTATGTATATGCGCGCGGTTATGTTTACGTCAAACGGGTGGCCTGCTCCCGATCCACGGCAGCGGCGAGTGTCCTCAGGGGCCCTCACGGATCGACGTTTTCTTAAGAGCGAAGAGCGGATCTAATCACGGTGAGTAGGAAGTCGAAAGCAAGGAGGCACACTGTCACAAGGGGCACGCGCGTCAAGAAGAAAACGGGATAGAGACGTGGAAGGGGAGGGGCGAGGGCGCAAAGAGAGGCGAAGAAAGGGATGAAAAAAGACACGGTATACACGAGCGCACGTGTGTGTGTGTGTGTGTGTGTGTGCGTGTACGTGTAACGCGTAGAGGTGTGCGCGTGCGTGATCAGCCAACACAGTATCACGGTACACTCGAGGTCCAGTTGTGCACGTGCTTTGTCCCTTCATGCAATTATTTACAGGTCACGTATTTAAAAGGACGCCCGGTGAGTGTGTCGTTGTTGCGCCAAGGGGGAACATGTACGAGATACGTTTCCGTCCCTTCCTCCTGCGAGTTTCCCTCGCGGCTACAGCTTTGCCTTTAATTGCGAACGTGATTGGTCGCAGCCGTGCGTTTCATCCCTCTGCCTCGGCTCTGCCCGAGATGAGGACGTCTCGAGACGCCTCCGGCTGATTCCACGTGAGATTGCTCAATATGCCTAACGTTAATTCGCAGTTCGGTAATTGTTCCTTTGTCGCTTCCCCGCTTAGCGGATATAAAGCGGAGCCCCGTGAAAAATGCCGCGGCTAACCCTCTATCATACGGCACCATGATCGATTGCTGCGATTATTTTTAGAACGGATTCAGGCGGTAGGATTATTTGTGTATCGCGTGTATCTGATGTACCGTTCAACAAAGGAATATCGACGTTCAATGTTCAAACTGTCATAATTAGGGATTGCAGATTATAACGAATATGCGAACAAGTTTTAAAGATTGTGATGGGATTGAAGCGTATATACAGTGATTCCAAAAAGTATTCGTACACTATGTCACAAATAAATTCGTTTATCCCTGAAATTCTGAGTCTCATAGAAGTATTTGATAAAACTTTGTAGGTATGTAGATCGTAATAGTATACGTATCAATTGATCTCTTCTCTTCATCCAAATGCCATATTAAAGGGTTGAAACCTGCGTTGAAGTTTCTGAATTTTCTCTAATTTTTTAAAGATAGCTTTGTAATGGTACTTGATGAAGCAAAACCTTTCAAATAGAAAATGTTTAATTTTTAATACCCTATCGTCCTGCCATAAAAAGAAGAACACAGGAAAGCTTGTAATCATAGCGTGAAAAGTCGCTGAAACTTTGAGATTCGTTATCAATCCCCTTAAAAGATATTTTACCGCCAAAAGAATTGCTCCACGCAGGACACACTATGCTCTGCACACACATAAGGTTTCATTGAAATCAGAATTTCAGAAGTAGATGAATTTCCTTATAATACAATGTACGAATACTTTTTGGAGCCACTGTAACTCAAAAGGAAGACAAATGACACAGAAAGAGTGTAAAGATATGAGAGAAAGCCGACGCGAGAGTTTACAGTAACCAATCGTCAATAAGCTCTCTCAAATTAATCGAATCTTAGCGAATGAATCCTTGGTCATAATTAGTACAATTAATCTAAAATTGTGTTAGTTTAGAAACAGTGAGATAAAAGTTTTTAGAAACACAAATTTGGCATCTTCGTTTATGACAAGATTCTTCGTGTTAATTAATTATCACATTAAGGACCGCTCACGAGTTTTCTCGTGTTTAGCAAACCGAACGTTACTGACCGGCCACGAATGAACTCATGATCGATGCGCTTTTTTTTCGGGGATCATACAATGTAATTGTTGTTCAGTATACCACAAGCTACGTTTCTTCGCTAATAAAACCCGTTAAGGTGTGTTTCTTTTGAAATAAAAAAAAAATTGTTTGGCAAACATTGCTTCATCGATAAAAATGTTACGATGATTTTAGTAACGTGCAAGTTTGCCGAAAAACGTGCGGTCCCAGGCGTATGACTTACAGATGTCTTAGCGGTTCGCAATGTGTTAAATTAGAATCACATTCTGAAAACTTTGCTTTTAAGGAATTTCTTCTGCTGCAATAAAAAGTATCTTTTTAATGAAGGTATAGAAGTTGATTACGTAGCGATCATAAGAGTAGGTCGATAAATTTATAAAACGGTTGATTAATGCTACTGACGCCAAAGAAAGCTAACGTATTAACGAAGAATATGAAATTTCAAGCGTATTCCCAAAGATCAGGTAGACAATCGTTACGAGATACGATTCCTGAACGTGAAACGGGATCCCGGTTAAATTAGCATTCCCAGCGAGATTCTTCCGCGTTCTTCGAGCCCACCGACGAACGCGTCATTCTTTTCGCCTATCTGAAACTAATTTGAGAAGGGCGAGAGGGGAGTGGGTGGGTGGGTGGGGGGACGGGGGTTAAGTAATTTAAACGTAGCGTAGAGCAATTAGAAAGGCGCGTCGGTGTTCCGGAGTAGTCGGGGGTGATTTAGGGATACGATCTCGGGCGAAGAATAAGAGAGAGGGTTAACTATAGCCTGTACACGGATAAGACGAGCGAGACTGATACGGGAGAAAGAGAGGGACAGACGAAGATGGAGGTCTGTAGAAAGCAAAAGTGTAAGAGAGAGAGAATGTGAGAAAGGGAGAGAGTGGGACAGAGAGAGAGAGAAAACGTTAGAAATGGAGAGAGAGAGAATATTAGAAAGGAGGGAGAGAGAGAGCGAGAGAAAGAGAGAATGTTAGAAAGAGGAAGAGAGAGAGAGGAGTGAGAGAGAATGTGAAGAAGGGAGGGGAAGAGAGAAAGAATATGAGAAAGATAGGGCAGAGAGAGAGAAAGAAAGAGAGAGAATGTTAGAAAAGGGAAGAGAGAGAGAGAGAGAGAGAGACAATCTGAGAAAGGCAGGGAAGAGAGAGAGAGACAATCTGAGAAATGCAGAGGGGAGAGAGAGAGACAATGTGAGCAAGGTAGGGGGAGAGAGAGAGAAAGAGGTGTTTTAAGGTGGGAAGGAGAGAAGTGAGATACCAGACAGGTAACTTCTGGTAAGTTGGCCCACACCTACCAAGTAAAACGGAGGAGCAGAGGGTGGAGGGTCTGAAATATACGCGCGAGGATGCGAAATTTATGTGTAGCCACACCTGGTTAGTGCTTACATGCGAAATAGTCTCATAAATTTCCATACGCGAACCGCCGGGGCTTAAATCCTGTCGGTGCCGAAAGCCGGAATATTGGTTAACATTGCCGCGCTACGCCGAGGGCTTTCGTGAGTTTTGCCCGGCCATCGGCGGTCAATGACAGCTGAAACGGTAAATGCCAACAAATTTTTTTCCATAAATCCGCGGCCTCCGATAGCCGGTTGTTTGTCGTGCTTTTTCAGGATTAGAAATGATTTCGTGTTCGACGCGTGCAAGCACGCCGCGCGCCGAGCATCCGCTGATTAAAAATACGCGTGTACTCGATTAGTTGTATATTCGTCATCCGATGATAGAAATAAATTATTCAGCGTGTACGTTCAGCTATGAGGTGGATAGAAAATTAGCTCGATATTCGTCGTTTAACGATAGGAATAAATTATTCGCTATGCATGTTCAGACACGAGATGGACGCAAGTACTCGGTCGGTTTTCATTCGTTTAGAAATCCAGTACATCCCTTGTATAACGCGGGGATTACCCACCTTGTATTTCTGTACTGTGAAATTTATAATGATTCGTATAGAAAATCTGAGTAAAATAATAAAACTGGGAAAAAAATTGGGAATACTTGTCACAAAATTTGATTCTTTAGTGGTACGGTCTACTGAATTTAAAAACAATTTTCAATACTGTCTTTCGTCATATATAAAAATGCAAGAAAAATATGGAATAGAAAACGAAGAATCATCAGATAGTGAAACATTTGAATATTTTATTTAAAAAAATGGCGAAACGTTATTTTAGATATCTCCGACAGAGAATAAACCTGTAATAACGTAATTTATTTAAAATTAACTATTTTTTAGTTACATATAAGCTTTTATTTAAAATGTTCCTAATTTGATTTTAATAAAACTGTCTTTTAGTTACATATACATAAGGTTTTTTATCTAAAATGTTGTTAGTTTGATTTTATTAAAATGCACATATTTCGTTCATAACATAGTTTTTCATTAATATTCTTAATTCCCCCTTTAACGAGAAATGTTAATCGTAAATCATTTGTAAATATCGCGTTATACGAGGTTATATGAACGCGTTATAAGAAGATACTCATACAACGCGTTTTTCTATAACGCGAAACGAATCTACCGTGTTATACGAGGGATGACTGTATTTGATAAAAGTGTACAGGGTTGTTGTGTATGTATACAACATCGATTAATTGTTTATTTTTATTTATAAATTATACTGTGTGTATTCAATGTTTATGATACAGGATGATCGAATTTAAAAAAAAATACATGATTTCATAATGCAAATAGGGATTTAATCCTCAAGAGTATTACATTGATACAGTTAAATACCAGATACATATGTAGCTTCAAGTTTTATTTAATTTTTGCGTTCGGTGTGCTTATTCATTATTATAATAGGACATCTATGCCAGTTAAAATTTGGTTTCAGGATACCAACGACTTTCAAAGCAACACTCAACAAGTGGAGTCTAAGAAGAGCAATTTCAAACATAGGGAATTTCCGACTTAAAAGTTGTTTCCAGTATTTCTTGCAAATGCATTTGCACTGCGACCATTAATAATACCATGAAATCAATATCTCTGTTAAGATGTCAGAAACCATTTCGTTAACGTTCGCGTAATTTGCTTACTATTATTGTTAACCTTTTTATTTTCTCGAATCTGTTATAAGTAGAGGGCGTATAATGTGAGGTCAGTCAGTCTGAAGTCGCCGTGCATGAAAGTCAATAAAGAAACATACGAATAAAACATGGTGTCAGAAGATGGAGAAAATAGGAGATCAAGGTCTCTCAGTCAACAGAGAAATATCATGCCACACCAATCATCACAGCAGAGGTGGCAGAGAGGAAAACCATGTGGCAGATGTGGTCAAATCCACAGGACAAAGTGCCAAATTTTGGTTACCATTCCGTTCAGACCCAGACTAAATGAAGTGGTACAGAAAATTTGGTAACCTTTGTGAACTTTGTTTCAATAAATTACATTGACTACTTTATAAACATCTAAAAAAAAAAAAAAAAGGAACATGTTGTAAATAGAGGGCGTATAATGTGATGTCAGTCAGTCTGAAGTCGTCATGCATGAAAGTCAATAAAGAAACATACGAATAAAACGGCATCCTTGATTTCATTTTTTTATTTCTTAACCCAATTCAAAATTATGCTGAATTATCGTTGGGCATTTTGAATTTTCATCAGAAAATACAGAGAACGAAAAATGTTGATGCTCTAAGATAAAGTTCAATCTCTGTAATTATTCCGCGATCTCATTACAAGTTCCTGTATTAATATCACAATTAATTTAGAAACAAAGTTTGCTGCGCGTAACATAAGAACTGACAAAACTTTTCCGCCTGCCTGATATTTTGCTTCGGGGATTCGCAGGAACTCAAGGAATTGAATGACATAACATTTCCCCTGCTGCTACACGCCCCCCCCCCCCTCTCGCCATTTCGCCCTTAACATTTTAGCAGCAGGTGCGTTTAACTACGTAACATTTCGCATATTTAATTTTTTCTTTTATCCTTCGCATACATGCGTTCGTGTTTCCGGTTGAACGTGATCCGACCTTGCGCGAAATGAGTTTCGCGCGAGTCGCGTTGATTGAAGACAGAATTTTCGCGTACAGTGCGCACCGACATAAATCAAAAAGTTACGGGTCTCGTTTTAAACCCACGAGGCGTAAAATATTTACAGAAAATAATCGTGGAAATCGGGTTGTTAAGTAATATTTTTCTAATTATAGCGATTAAAAAGTTATAGTTCCATTTAAAATAGTTACATACCATTTATGTAATTTCTACGCAAAAATGTACGAATATCACAAGCAAAGATTTAAGGGATGAAAGGAGTATCTATTCATTTGTATGTACAAAAATATGAATTGACATCAAAATTTATAGTATAATAGATTCAACTCTTTACCATTTTTTGGACCGACCATCAAAGAACTTTTACACTTCGAAGGCATTTAAATTTGTATCTGTAAATATTGTACCTACATGTTATAAAATTCATGAAATAGTTTGCCAGAATATGCATAATATTCTAACATAGAACATAGAATATGCATAATTTGTTTATTACAATTCCAGTATTATAACAAATAATAAGCAAAAACTAGAGAAAAGCTGTAGAAATTTGTAAATTTATTTACGAACACTAGTTTTGCTGATCCTGACATTTTCAAGCCAGTTTCAACGTGTGTTATCAAAACGCTACAATAACTTTTTCATCGTGTTACACGATGGCTCACTAAAACCGATATATCGCAAACAAAACAGATTACACATGATATCGTTACCATATTTTTAATTGTTCCGTTTTCGTAAAATTCAGCGCACTCCACAACAGGTAGAAGTTCAAGAGTCGTGCTGCTACGAAAAAGGAGAAAAAGAGGGGAAGAGAAAACGAAACCGACGAAAATAGACGGAAGCAACAAAACCTGCAGCGAGGTCTGGCTTCGACACGGGGATTTGTCGATCGCTGTCACGGCACGAGAACCGTGGAACAGTACGGCGAAGAGAGGGTTGGAGAGGATGAAATGATTGTGCGGTCAGCACCAGCAATCAATGCCTCTGCGTACTGCACGCACGGAATCGAATAACACTGACCGTTTTCTATGGTCTCTTACGTGTAAAGATATTTCACTTGGCGAAATCTCAAATTAGTAAAATCACGTAGATACTCGAACAATAACATCTTTAACTGATAGATGTTGTGGTGATATGGAACCTCTGCGGGTGTTCTGTAGGGCTGTATTAAACACTTACAGATATTTCACTTCGCGAAATTACAAATTAATAAAATCACGTAGATAATCGAACAATAACATCTTTAACTGATAGATGTTATGGTGATATGGAACCTTTGCGGGTGTTCTGTAGGGCTGTATTAAACACTTACAGATATTTCACTTCGCGAAATTACAAATTAATAAAATCACGTAGATAATCGAACAATAACATCTTTAACTGATAGATGTTATGGTGATATGGAACCTTTGCGGGTGTTCTGTAGGGCTGTATTAAACACTTACAGATATTTCACTTCGCGAAATTACAAATTAATAAAATCACGTAGATAATCGAACAATAACATCTTTAACTGATAGATGTTATGGTGATATGGAACCTTTGCGGGTGTTCTGTAGGGCTGTATCAAACACTTTACAACAGGGCCGGGATGTCGGCCCGTTCTTCGGCTCAAACGGCCAACCGACCCTTATTACCACAGGTGTTTGATTGCAGCCTCATTAGAATCCGAAAAATACTCACAGAGTCCTTTCCATGTCTCCACATTTTGCCCCTACCGACGGGAATATCTAACATTCGTCTCTCGTGCGCAAAGGGTTAAAGGATAAGAGTTGTGGGCAATAAATGCATTAAATAGAAGTGAGTTGCTTTATTCCCGTCTAACATTAACACTAGATCAATTTGACGGGTTTCGAATTTTATGAGCAAAATTTGCAAAAATAATCACTATTATTCCTAGCAACTTTTTCTAACTTTTATTAATTAAGTTATACAAATATACCCAAATCTATTTCCTTCTCAGTTCCTCATTTTCAAATTCTGTTAAATGTACACCTTATTCCTTAGTGTATGTATGTATTGTATATTTGAAATAAATATACAAGAATCGTCTGTGACCCTAGTGTTAAATAACGAAGGAATTACTTTTTTCATGCTCAACATTTATTTCGAAAATTGACAATTTGTTTTAATATTTAGTGATCCAATATTTTTCTGACAGTTAAACTGCAGAAACTTTGCAACAAACTATTATCCGTAAAACAGTATTCAGGATAACGGGCTTGCTTGATTAACAAGCAAAATTTTAAAATATTTAATTTCTCAGTATTTGTGATATCGAATTCCAGCATTTAAAATAAAATTGTTTTTTTGTACCACCTATCACTGTATTCTTCATCATGCACGCTACAGATAAAATAAACAGACGTATGAAAACAATAAATAAAACGTCAACATATAAACTGAAAGAGAATGGAAACAAAAAAAGTTTCAGAGGAAGCAATACAGAGCGGAGAAAAAATGAAATGTGTAAAGAAAATAAAATATAGAAATGCAATTTCTACGCTTTTCATACCAAAGCGTAACATAGCTCCTTAGTATGCCCATAAATCAATTCATTAAATAAAACATCGTTCGTTTCGAATACCAATTTCCACGATCCATCGAAAAATCGACTTCCATAATATGCCCCGTAAAGTTAAAATTTGTCGCGATAACAATCGCGACTGCGAAGAATTTTAATGGATTTCTTATTCTATCCCAGGCGACGATAAACGGAACGATATTGCTGCACTGGAAAATATTGAATGTGCCTACATTCGCAAACATCGGGTTACAGTCCGGCAGAAATTCGAGAGGAATATTCTCGTCGTCTTTTTCTAGTAAAATGTACACACACGGCGAACGGTAACACACTTTCATGAAAATCGATCGGTATCAAGGGTCGACGTAGGGTGACGGCGAAAGGGTAGACGGGGTAGAAAAAACAGAAAGCAAACAAGGCACGAATAATGGGTCGGCTTCGGGAATCAAAATAAAACGGCAACAGGAATAATATATTTTTCCGGGCAAATCTTTATCGCTCGAATGCTCAAACTCGACGCAATGAAGATAACCGACAAACGTGCGGAATCCCGTATTCCGGCGATAAATCAAATCGAGATAAGGAAGCAGCGAGTCCCGTTCGTTGGCTGCAGCAAAACGACGTGAACCGACGAAGCGTGCACGGTGAGAGAAAAAAATAAATAAATCCATCCGGAAAAACCTCGCAGACATCCAAGCGCAACGTCCGCGTGTATCGCCATTAACCCTTTGAGCGCTGTGAATACTCTTGGCCTAAGAGTTTCGAAGGGACAGCATGCTATCGCTGAAGATGTACCATTGTTACTCGTACACTGACAATCGTGTTGCAGTAAGCGAAAGATCGACAAAATTGGCAAACGCATATTTTCGTCCAAGATTACTACGAGAAACTTTCGTCAACTGTAAAAGGTTAACGTTGAAATGTGTGGCCACGGGAGAAGTCACAGGGTGAAGAAAACTGTTAGAAATTGAATACAGAAATACTACAAAGCAAAAATTAACCATAAACCAGCTTTCTCAAAGGCTTTTTCCAAGAACCTAAGCAACATCTAGCATTTTAGGAAGTTCGAAAACGTTGAGAAACAGAACAAAGGTGCTGAAGGACTCGGACGAGGTTGTAGGAATTTCGAGCACTGCATTTTGCTAGTCTCATGATGAAGCTTGCAAGGTTCGGTCACAGTTGTTCTTCTTTGTTTATTATAATAATAAAGTATTATAATATCTCAAATAAGAGTGTATTTTATTCAAGTAATTTAAAATCCCATTTCCAATACACTTACTTTCCCTCTCCCTCTCGATTTCATCTCGTTTGGATGCATTTCCATTAAGGGTTGTAGGAATTTCGACCACTGCGTTTTGCTAGTCTCATGTCAAAGCTTGCGAGGTACGGTCAGAATTGCTCTTCCTCGTGTTACATAATAATAATAATAAAGTATCAAAGTATTATTTCACAAATAAGAGTTCATATCATTTAGCAATATAAAATCCCATTCCCAATAAAAACAAAAATTGACAAACGCATATATACGTTCATAGTCCCTACGGGTAACTTTCGACAGACGCATATATGCGTTCATAGCACTCAAAAGGTTAATCGAATAAGCGCACGCTACCAAACGAGGCTCTCCCCTTTCATTTTTCCCGCGTACAAAAGCGCGGGAATTTCGAAACGCCCGAAACGGCAATACGTGCACAACCAAGCCGTCTTTAGTCTCACGTACGTTCCATGTCATCTGCGAGAATTGCGTTACTGTTCGAGAGCGACCACCGAGTTGTGCCCTCGTCGCGTCGCGACGCCATGCAGAGAAGCACGGAGAGAAGCGTGAAACGAGGGAAGAGGAGAAGCAAGCGGAGAGAGACTACGGTAAGGGACAGGCCCCGAGCACGGTCTGCGTCCAGGGCTGGAGGGATCCGCTTTATTGGAGAGTGTTGCTATCGACAGCCTCGCGCCGTTGGGTTGTTAGGGTAGGTAGGTAGGTATACTCTGCCGCGGTTCGCTGCATTTTCTCTGTTATCGTTGTAGGGGGTCTGAGCGGAGCCGCGCGGACAATGGCGGATCCCCGTGGCGGATGGCGAGAGAAAGTAAAAATTAACGAGAATTCAAGCTCGGCCGGAGCCATTGAAAAATTGCCCGGCATTCCCGGCTGGCTATACATACATACGTATACACACGACTCTCTCTCTTTCTTTCCCTCTCTCTGTCCTCTCTCTCCTTCTCTCCTTTCTTTCTATTTTTCTCTCTCTCCTCCTTTCCCTCTTTCTTTCTATTATATTTCGCTCTCTTTTTGTCTCTCTCTCTTTCTCACCCTCTTTCTTTCTATTTCTTTCTCTCTTTCTATCACACTCTCTTTCTTTTTCCCTTCCCCTTTCTCTTTCTTTTACTCTATCCCTTTCACTTTTGCTTCTCTCTCTCTCTCTTTCTTTCCCTCTCTCTTTGGCTGAACGTATGCGTGTATATATGGGTGTGTATGGGTTTGAGACTTGCCGGCAGCAGTATTTTTTTTTGCGCGCGCTACGGCTTCTATACTTCCCTCCAGAATTCCTTCATCCACCGCTGTCCACGCTTCGCTCTGTTTTCAACGTCCTTCCTGGCCGAGCCTTTCGTCCCGCCGTTTGTGCCGGGCGACAGGTCGCGCGCAACGGGCCGCGCCTCTCCAACAACCAGCCCTTTTCCTGCTTCCCCGATGACGTTGCTTTCGCTGTGCCACCGGTGAACGCATTATACTCCTGCCATGGTGTTCCCACCTATACACCTATTGTGCCTTACACTTACTATTACCGAACAACGCGCCGAACTATTAATATTCCTGAACAGGGCGAGATTAATATCGGCTTTAAAATTCGTGATCAAGGAATAACCGTTGGTCGCTGTAGCGAATATTCTTTTGTGAGAATTCGCAACAATTAATGTTTTTAACGGGTATTGTTATAAATTTTATCACATTCATTCCATCGTACTTTAATCTTTACAATTTTCATATTTTGTTCTACGTATTGGGAATGGGGTTTTATATTGGTAAATGAAACGAACTCTTATTTGTGAAATAATACTTTGGTAATTTATTTAATACTCTTATATAGCACGAGGAAGGGCAATTTTGACCGCATCTAACGAGTTTTGTCACAAGACTAGTCAGAACGCAGTGGTCGAAATTCTTACAACCCCGTCCGGGTCTTTCAGCCCCTTTTGTTCTGTTTCTCGATGTTTTCGAACTTTCTGAAATGCCAGACGTGGCTTAGCTTCTTGGAAGAAGCCCTTGAGAAAGTACGTTAAGAGAAAGCTGGTTTATGGTTAATTTTTGCTTCGTAGTATTTTTGTATTCAATTTCCAACACTACGTTTCGTTAGATCGACGAGTTTGTAGATTTTATTAGAAATTCATTGCTTTCTAATTTCGACGGGTGTTGAAAACTACGGAATTTCTGATTACTTTGAAACGTGCACGCGTCCAACAAAGGGAATTGTTGTCGATGCGAAATATTTGAATTATCGCGTCGTCGCGAAATATGGAACACCGGGGTTGGCAGCTACGGGGGAAGAAAATGAGAACGCAATTTGGTCATTCCCGTGACTTGATTAATGAATGTTCTACTGGAAAGAGCGGGAATAAAAACAAGCGTGTATCATTCGTCATTGGTGTAAACGGTGCACCGCGGCACCGTATTTTCCTCACTGGAATTCTGTCGAGTAAGATAATGGAATAGAACTGGAGCAGATTACGCGAGAAAAGAATTGCATTAGAATGATCGATGAACTTTGTTATCTCGAACTGAAACTAAACAGTAAAATGCTGCCCTCCATTAATTATATTTAATGTAGCGAAGAAAAATGCTCTGCGAAATTAAGTTGTATCTACTATGCGTCTATAATTACATAAACATAAAATCGTGCTGCTACATTTTATTTATAATATTATTATAATTAATTCTTTCTTGAGCAAATGTTGCATTTTATTGATAGCAACGTAAATTAAACTATCAGTTGAAACATTGAATTGAATTATAATAAAAAAACACAACTCCATGGTTCGTGAATATTCCTTGTACACCAATTTTCATCATCGATAAAGAAATATACCCAATCCAATTACCCAAAATATCAGGTTATTCGCATGAAATAAATCCTCTTCCTTAAATCTTCAACTTTAAACTTTTACTAAATCGAACCAAATAAAAGCCACTGATAATGCATAAGTCTCCCTAAATGTGCACCTCCAAACGCAGAATAAAATATAGGCTTCCCCGCGACGTTCGTTAATTAAAAAAAAAAGAAAAAACCATCCATGGAATGCGTACACCTTATCGATTCGTCGCGAACGAATGCACGCGAGCCGGAGCATCGGGTCGAGAAAACCTTCGCCGTAATTAAGCCGAACCGTGGCCGCTAATTGTAACATCCAACAGAGGACCACCCTTAACCCGTTTCCCCATTTAACGGTGCCCCGTAGTAGTTCGGCCTGACGCGCGTATCCTTGTGCACGAGCAGGCGTACCCACGGGGGAGGGAGGGAGATCGATCGAGCAACCGTAGGTCGACTGCAGGGGGATCGGTCGAGGTATTCGCGAGGACGCGAAAAGGGGGCAGGGACGAGGTCGAGAAAGAGAGATATATAGGAAGAAGCTGCCATGGTGGGCGGTGGTGTGTTCGCGTGGCTGCAGCGTGCCGGTTGATCTTCTTGCATAGAATATCCTCTCTCGTTTACTCTTCTTATTATGGTGGCGGATCGATCCCGCCTGCACGAATATATTCAGGCCTGGTGAAACGCCGCACCGCTCGGCTGCAGGGGCAAGGTGGGCCAGGCGGCGCGAAGGGCAGGCAGGAGATGCCAGGCGATGGGGCAAAGACGTGGGGTGGGCGGGGGGGCGGAGGGTTGGGGCACGGTTTGTAGCTGGAACGGTAAGCCTGTCCGTAGGACTAGCGGCACGTCCTCCCCAGGGAATCCGTCGTATCTGCTTCGCGGCACGGGCAAACACGTCGAGAGATGAAGGAAGTCTGGCTTCCATTTCACAAGACGCGCCGCACCGAAGCGGAGTAAATATTGATACAGATCGAACATCTAATCGCTCTGGCAGGGGCCCGTTTACCGACATGCCACCCGCACACGTGGACGATCGCGCGTACGTGTGCCACCAGCGTTGCACGGCCCTGGGTTTCGCGTATTTTTGTAGCGGAGACCGGCCGCGATCGACGTGAAACGGGAGGGCGGTCCGTCGTGGTGCAACAATTTATACGTTGTACATTGTGCACAGTTCGGTGTTGATCGACTAAGAGGCACGGGGATGAGGAACCTTCTCGCGGTCTTCGCGTAGAGCGTACCCTATCGCGGATCAATGGGTAGAAACAAGCGCGACGGGACGGCCGGAAGTGGATTACGCTCGGTACCGTGAGAGAATGCGATGCTTCGAAAGCTTGGGAACGCAGGCTGTTCGGATTACGTCTTCGTGAGACGAGCTGATGGATAAGGGAAGGTGTAATAGGTTGACTTGTTATGAGAATTTTTGTAAAGCACGTCATCGATCATAATTCAAATTGATGAACACACTTTTGGGTTACGAATTAGTTTACATCTTTTGTGCGAACGGTTGATTTTTTCTTGATACCTCGTTAAATATGATTAGCAACTGTGGTGCATTGATTTTTCACTCTTTACAGAGTTATCAATTCTGATAAATATTCGACGACTAGGTATATCTATTTCGTGGAAATTGTAGTTTGTTATACTTCATGAATAGAGCTTGAAAAGCAATCCAATTGGTGAAGCTGTTTCGATAGCGTCAAATAAACAGATCGGATAATAAATACATATTTCTATTCCTTGAGAAGTTTGTACAAGACTGTTTAAAAGTGTGTACATTTCTCTGGTTACTCTTTCGTGCAGAAATAATATCATTAGCATTTAAAATTTGTTGCCCAAAGCCTTTACCTACACAATCTTACAAGTGTTCCGCTTCGCAAAATTAATTAAACAGTCCCTCCTTTTCCGCAGCATCTGTACGGTCGATTACCGTCGGCCTATTTCACGAAATGGTATCAGCGAGGAAAGAAGGGATGAATTTCAGGTAGCGAGGTCCGTTACAGGCAGGTTCCACGGTCGCACGATATTCCTCCTTCAGCAGCTTCTCTGTCTCCCTTTTGTCTGTGAATCTCATAATGCACGCATGATTGGGCAACTTTGTCAGCGAGATACCGTGCGGCAGGCCGGTGGCCGTGCGCTTCTATGAACGCGCATTGCCAGAAATGCTTCACTTCAGGGACTCGAGGGAAATCATGTATGAAGTTCCTCTCTCTGTTCCTGTTCCCGTTCCGTCGATCCCTTTCCATCTCTACCCTCCGCCTCCTACGATTTCCTTACGGGAAATCCCGTTTTGTGACGTACAATTCGGCAGGCCGATGAAAAGGCAAAAAGAAAAGGTTCCTCTGGCGGAGCGGAGGGGGGGGGAGGGAGGGCAGGGGGACGAGACGGACCGACAAACAATCTAGTGAAAACGAACCGCGGAAGTCAGAGCAGCTACGGATTCCCCGTCCCACCGTTCTTGTCTTTCTCGCTGTTATCCCTCTTGTTCCGCTGTTTCCCTTCGTTCCTTTTTCCCCCGTCCCCTCTCCCTATCCCGTCCTGGATCGTTCGATTGATCGCTAACGAGGTGTGCGCCGGCTGCGATTGAAATTACCGGCAAACGGTTCGAGATGGAACGCGGCGAGTTTATAATAAACGCGGAAAAGCTGAGTTCGTTGGGGATGGTTCGTGTGTCGCGCATGCGTAACAAAATTTTTCTACGCCTTGACATTTTGTTTTTTTCTTTTGAGGAGGGAAAAGGGTAGGTACAACTTGCTGAACATTAGCAGGCCATTAACGGAAACTTTAATGGACACGCTGTCTGGTTAGAATAATCGTGAATCCGTTTAATCTTTGCCTTCTTCGGTGACGCGGGAAACGAAGCGGGAAAATCTGAGTTTTGTAAAAATGTCGCGGGTCAAATGGCAATCTTGATTAAAAATAAAAATGATTATTTTATTGGAAAAATCCCGGATGAATTTTTAAATAAATGGATTATAAGATAAATATTTTAATGTAATTATTTCGTGCTATTATTTATGTGATATCCTTCGATCTTAAACAATTATTCGGAATTTCTTTAAGGCACTATGCTTTATTAACTGATAGCGTCCAAGAACCGGGTGTTCAAGAATTGTAATAAATTTTATGAATGTTCTCTGAATAATTTTTTAAAACTGTAGATTCAAAATTACAAACTTCCAATTCAAAACTTAAAAGATCCTTTATTCTCGTTTGCTTCTCTTTATGAATGTTCTCTGAATAATTTTTTAAAACTGTAGATTCAAAATTACAAACTTCCAATTCAAAACTTAAAAGATCCTTTATTCTCGTTTGCTTCTCGAAAACAATAGTAAGAAGAATTCTATGTTCCAACTGAATGCAAATTAATTCAAATTACACCCCGAAACGACTAATCACTGCTCATTATAATTAATTCTCGCGAAATTATTTACATTCGTTCAGAAACCAGAAACGAATATGATCGTGGTCAGACGGTTCGCATCGCCGCGAGGGTATTTATTGTTCGCCGGCCATAATTTTGGGTCCCGACGACGACGCGGCGTAAGTGTGTGTTTGTCAGGAATGATCGGGGCCAAATCCGGTGTCCATCTTTCATTGTTATCGCTAATGGAGGAACTTCTACCGCCGGTGGAGCACTCACTCTCGGCTCTACCCTTACGTACGAAAGAAAGAAAGGCGAGGGGAAACCCGTAAGGGGCAATGGGGGGGGGGAGGGCGAGGGGCGGAGGTGATGGAGGCAAAGAAAGGATCGATGTACCGAGTGGATGCACGACTTTCCGGCGAGTTTGAATTGAAAAAGGATGTGGACCCTACCGGCGACTTTTATCTGGCCCATATTTTAAAACTGCAAACTTTCTCGAGCCATCGTTCTGCCCGTGCGGGTAATGGCGGCGGTGTGACGTGAATCTTTTTGCCTGTTTTCTATAGTAAGTAGTTATAGTTAGTTCAGCGAGAATCGGCGGGAAATATAAACAATCGCACGTGAATGAATTTAAGGAAAATCCTTATTGTTTTGATTTCTTTGTTAATCGGTCAGCGTTGAGCATTAGTATTTGCAAACTCCAAAACTGTGCTCTAAGTTACTTGCTTAAATCAATTAACATAATAGATATTATCTATTAATAGGGTGTGCGAATTTTGTGTTCCTTTTTACATTTTATACATAGCATAAACATTCATGATCTATTAATGAAAGTGAACGCAGAAATGATCATGTTTAGGAATCCTAAAAATTCATGTCCTTTATTGTTTTCGCATCTCGAATTCCGCTGTTTCCAATATCACGCGTTTCGTCTGAATTTGTTCCAGTAATTCGACGCATCGCAGCTTATTTCGAGGATATCCTTTTTTCCGGGAACAGGGACATAAAAGAGTTTCTTCGGAATCCCTCCAATTACCAGATAAACAAGGCAATACCTGTGCCATCCGACAGGCTCGCCGGACCCCAACTCCCATTGTGTTCATACCGGTATCGGAGAGTCGACACTTTACTAACTGGAAACCCGTCAGGAGTATTATGCCAATTAGCGTAATTAGTCTGGTACTCGCATTTGATTTTAAGCCTCTCGACCCTTCGGGTACATGCAACCGGTGTGGGAGGAGATTGCTTTTCACGTCGACGATATTCATAGTCGTCCACAATCGTTCTCGAGCAATTCATCCGTAGAAAGGATACAAGAGCCGCTTAAATCTGGTTTATCCGATAAATCTTGCAACGCGTTTCAGTCACGGGGTTTCAACGTTTCTAGTTCACGGTTAAAGGCACCATGATCCGCCTGTGTGCTCTCGAATTAGCCAAACGATCCGCCAAGGTATCAGGTGAAGCAGTTTAGGTGGTTGTGTAAATGGTGTGCCGTATAAAGATGAAAGATTCTGGGAACTTTAGGCTACGTCACAAGAACCACGACGATTTGTCCTTCCATTCAACAAATTGTGCACTAGTGTAATATAATGTAATCGTATGGAGATGTAGTAATACAAGTAATATTTATTTCTGACTGTTAGCTTCTTTTATAATCGAATACATTAAGGCACGTTATTTGGATACAACATTTCTATACTGAGGGATCATTCTGTCTATTGAAAACATTAATGTGTATCAATAATATTGATTACCATTCCTAAAGCATTTTATTATATACACAATGTAACATTCTTTTCCTCTCGTCTCCTTAAATTAACCGATAAAATCGAATCACCAATATACAAATGTATTTATTAACTATAATTGCACAACATATAATATATAATCTGTTGTTACTAGATTATATAAATAAAACGATTTTTATACAAATAATATGCAAACTGAAAACAAATCAGATAAGAGTAATCAAGGCAAGATATATTAAACGTATGAGGGTTAATACACGTAGCCAAAAATTTTAAACCAAGTATCTTCCCTTATAAAATTCTGTCATATTCAACAAATTCAAACTTTTAATCTACAATCAATCGTATCCCCCCGCAAAAGGTTACTTTGTCCATAGTCATCTTGGTGTCCACTACAGAAAAGCTTAGACGCCTCGTCGTGGGACGGTGGCGCAAAAAAAATTAGACATTCCAGCTGCGTAACAGAGTTAATGCAGGGAGCCAGGATTCTGAAGGACCGAGCGAAGTAGAAGGACATGCCGGGAGAAGACGTCGGATTCTAGTGGTTGGAGTAGCTGGGCAATATCGAGCGTCTTGAGATGAATCTTCGACGTCCCTCGAGAACGTCCATGCGGATTAACTATACCGCGCCCTGTATAACTCCATCTCCCTCCCTCTCTCTCTCTCTCTCTGTGCTTTCGTGGGCAGGGTTGGGCTCTGGCTCCTGAACATGGATAGGGTACTCAAGATGCTGGGCCACGTCGAGCCTCTTCATATAGCTTCCATAATCAACTGCATACCGCAATGTTACCAGCGTCAGCGGTGCCATGGCTGCCGGTAGCATATGAATGCCGTCTGTAAGGCACCGATGCTCGCATCCGTGTTGCTCTGTGACGTACTTCCGGCGACCCCGCTGATAAATATTCGCCGGCCCCCGTGAAAATCGACCCGATCCAGGATCGACCGTCCCGCGAATTTCGTTAACCGACGTTTACTGACAGCCGATTATTAGTCGGCCGAGGTAAATAGCGGGGATCCGGGCAGGTTGATTAATTTGAGAGACAATGGCCACGTTCAACAAGTAGAGATTGATATTTGATGAGAGCAAATAATTATGAAGATACATGATACGATGTTTGCTCTGCGTTATAGCTGAATTTGAAGTCTGTAAATTTGCTGTTTGGAAATGGCCGCGGAACCGGCCCACGTTTGACCGTGTCGAGGGTGTTCACGGGTTTTCCTGATGGATTGCGGTGGAAGGTGATGTTGAAGAACGTACAAGTTTAATTTCGTGTAAACGTGGGCGAGGAAAGGTGTTACGGTCTTAGGGTAGCGTTTCTGTAAACGTTCTGTTACAAATTTATGGACAAACAGATGTGGACACTTATATAATGTAGACAGGAATAATTATGCGAGGCAAGTCAACTTATTACAATATTATTATTGTTAGATTTGTATTACCGATCGTATGTAATCGCGACATCTTACGTTAATTGTTTATAGGTTTTGCGTATTCGCGTGTATGTTGTATGTGTGAGTGTAAAGTGTGTAGCAACGAATGTAAAGTGTGTAAAGTCATTTATTTTTGAGAGGCTAAAATGTAAACGTGTACCTATGTTATTAAAATATATTTCAAATACTGTGTGAGAAGGTAAAGAGCATACTCATTATTAACCTACCAGCCAACCGGAAATTACAATAAAAACAACAATTATCAACTATATATTAATTATATCGAATTATTTTTACATTTTACAACATTTTTACTTTCATAAGTAATTGCTTATAGCTAAACCTCGAGTAACACGTTTCATTTTTCTCTCGTTCACGTGTTTTATTACGAATTAAAAGCACTCTGCGTAATTAGGTGCGTTATAAAAAGATTTCCTAGAATTCTCAAGCAAAGTTGATGAACGAAAGAAGAATACCCGGAAACGCTGCAGCGAAACGAGACTCGCGAAGATACAAATTAAACTGAGATCGTATTAAGTGAATAATTAAATGCTCGTCGCGAAACAATTACGCGGGGGGAGGTTAAGTAATTTTTGTAATAGGAAGAATAATTGTTCTATCTGTTGAAGCCGGGCATCGGTTGGCGTTTATTATTTCGTAACAAGTTCCGCAATTTTCACGGTATCGTTAAGCCACGGGTTCCCGAAGGCGACTAGGGAGAAGGAACGCCGGTGCAAGAGAAGGGAGAACGAGCACGGTGCTGAAGCCTGAAAATCAATTACCAATCACGCCTTTGGGTAAAGCCTCAACGCCTCGTGTTCGTCCAACGGAATATAATGGGAGTTACGGTGTCGTGCTCTGAGACGGCAAGTGGGTACAGTTTGTCGTGATATCGATTCATCGAAATACCGGCTATATTATTTCTTCATAATTGGCGCGACTAAATATTTCCACCTCGGTGACAATTTGTTATAACATCGTTTCACGGTTCCGGATATGTTCTACTGATTCATCTGCAAACAAGCGTTATTAAACGTTTGTACTGCGATTCCACGTAAATAATTTATCAGTAGATTGCGGACTCTTATGCAAATATTGTAACACGCAATTAAATTTGGATGTTTTATACAGATATCTCTTCATATTGTACGCTACTTATTAGTAAGTGGCCATAAATTACTATGGTGCGGAATAAATGTGTAGGATAACAAATCCATTTCCACTTGCAGATAGGAAAGCACAAGAAATGAACATACAATCCCGTTGAATATGAATTCGAGGAACTGCAATTTAAAGTTTTCTTATAAAACTAAAAATTTGGAATATTCGATCATAGATTTTAAGATACTTAACATTACGTTACTCCTTAAGATACTTAACTTAACGTTATTTCTACCACGACCGGTCAAATGACCGTTTTTAAGATTCCGATTAGAATTTCATATATACAACGTAATCGAATTGCCTTTAAACTTTAAACTTTTTCTCAAATATACGTATAATACATTTTTCAATATTCACTTCTTTTTTCATTGTTTATTTTCTCAGAAAAATTTGTAGTCTGTCTTACGTGGGAATGTCGCGGTAGGAATAGGTATACGTGAAGTGTCGGTAGGAATAGTGCTAAAGACAAAAATGGCCAAAATTAAGGAATCTCATAGTGGCACGAATGGATCGTAAAAACTTGACACCGCGAGAGAATTAATTATCCATCAGCTTCTTCAATTTTTAAGCAACGATTAAGTAAAACTTTATCAATAACTCCTGGTGCTCCAGCAACTTTTAGTATTTCTTAAGATCCACAGAACGTTAAAATGCGTTCGTATCACTTAGCTGATCGTTAGCGTCCGCAACAGCGCGAGGGAATAACGGCTTAATAACGATTTCCAGATAACTCAAACTTAAGGATCGCTTTGTTTCCCCTGGGTATATCTCGCAGAACGCATATTGCGTTCATAACGTCTCGTCCCGTAGCGGCCGCGGTTTTCGTGCCTGGCCGATTATTATAGCGGCCTGGGGGTTAGCCATGCACATCCGCGACAAAAACTGAACGGCGACCGGCCCCTCAAATGAAAAGGAAACATCTTAAAGCTTTTTGCAATTGAATGCGAACAAGGGCGACGCGTTGAATGGGGTCGTTACATCGCGGAAGCACAATTTTAACTTCACGTACGCGAGAGGAGGAGAAGAGAGAGGCGTTGTTCCGCTTTCGTTGGGGCCATTTTCATCGAGGTCTTCGTTACGCGATACAAAACGACGGCAAGTGGTGAACACGCGGGGGTGGGACGGGTCAGAGAGACGGAAACATCTCGACGAAATTTTCCACGGTTTCTCCACGTGAGCCGGTATTAATACTTCGCGCTCCACGGTGACGGTTTCAAAGAGCAATCGTTATATTCCTGCGTTCATAGAAAGTCTCGCAGATTGCCAACCACCCACCCCTCTTGCCAGGCGCTAAAGGCGGACAGAGACGAGGAAAGAGGATTGAAGGGAGCTAGAATGTGAGAGAGAGAGAGAGACGAAGAGATTACGATAATAGAAACTGGGCACGAAAAGAATAAAAGAAGGTGAAGACGAGGGGGGGAGAAGAAAGGTGTAGGGGTAGAAAGAGGGGTGGCAGAAGTAGAATGGAGTAGATCTGATGCAGGGCTAACCGTGACAGTGGTTGACCTATTTTTGTTATGAATCCGTTGCGCTATATTAAATTCTGTTCGGTATGGGGCGACCGACTAGTTCTTGTTAACACACTGATAGAGAAGAATATTTTGGTAAATTTTGTTAGAAAGAGGTGGTGATCTAATCAGTTCTTTATTCGTTTGTCTTCGATTATGGGATTTAATTGAATTTTTCAGATGAAGATAATGGAAGCAGGAAGTTAGTGATACTAATTGTAGCAGTAAAGGAAACTTCAAAAATAAATACTTCAGCTTTGGTTTTAATGAAGGAAATAAACTTTTAATAAATAACTTGTAATAAAATTACAGATATACATGCAAATAATACTGTTGCATTTTTATACTTTATACTTCTTTTAACTATTCATTCCAGAATTATTAATTACATCGCTTCCTCAAACTTTAATCGAATTAACAATGTTCAACAAACATAAAACGAACTCCAACAGTACTAAAATCTGTAACAAGACGATCAAATTGGACTAATCAAACAACCAACTCCATCCTCTACTTCATCTTCAACTTTCAGAATGCTTTCACAAACAAAATTCTATCATTCACGCGTGAAAAGCGAAATGTAAACAATGAAACGAATCGCAATTCACTGGGAACAAAAACTTTATTCAGCTTCAAGCGCATTGAGAAACCACAGCGTCTCAGCGAGGAAAGAAGTAAAATAACTATGAGAAAACAATGAGCTCTTTATTCCAAATTTACATTTTCAATATATATGGAGAGGAATGCGATCGAGTGGATGCGAGCTTAGGAAAATGTGAAGAGTGTGAACGTAAAATGTTTGGATTCCAGTGTTTCTAAGACGCGAAATGTGATCACTTGAGAAAACTTCGCGACTGAGGAATTTTGGGTGAACGTGAGCGAATGCATCGAGGTTTGCGAAAGGTTTAGCATTAGAAAGAAAGGAAATGAGTGTTTGGAAGAATATACGGCAGGAAAAATGCGAGCATGTGGCAGAAAGAGTGTGATTGTGAAGTTTGTGAGAACATCGTAGTTGCTAAGTTTGAAGAGTCGTTCAAGTAGTTACTATTAAATTATTTTAAATACATATATTAATATTCTAATCACTTAGCTTTATTTTATTCACATCTGAGCCCTACCATCTCACTCTTATTAGCGAGCTGGGCCACCCGAGCCGCGTAAAACAATGGAATGGTGCCCTGGCGATCGGCGACTGTCATTATATTGGGTTGGAGGGAAAGTTATGTCGTATTTTTCGTTTCCGTTAATTCATGTGGAACCCAAACACTTTGCTTTAACACAAACCTAAGAAATTTAATGTGATCTCCAACAGTTGTACGATGAATGCCAAACTCTTCTGCAATTTCTCGACTTGTTAAACGTGGATTATTTTCCGACATGGATCGCGAAACATCATTATCGATCTTGGATGGTCGTTCAGATCGATCACTTTCTTGGAGGCTCAGATCCCCGGAACGAAATTTGCTAAACCATCTTTGACAAGTACAAACGTTTACAATATCTTTTCCAAATACCGCACATAAATTTTTACATGCAACCGATGCGTTGCTTCCTTTTTGGAATTCATACAAAATGCAGTGTCGTAAATGCACTTTATCTACCGACATGTTTTTCACTTTAAATATCACAAGTAAACGATGAACGGTAAAAAAGGACTCCTTTTATATTATACAGCAGGTAAAAAGACAAAAAAAATTCCCAATGACTCACTAGCCAGATGTTTTTTTTATTTACAAGAAAAATTACCTGCCTGTTTAAAACACGACAGAACTTTCCCTCCAACCTAATAGATATTCCGTTCCTCGATGGAAAATTCGAGAGTCTTCGACGAGCGAAGGAGGAACCCGGTTGTGGCAATAAACACACGTTACAAACTTAATTCATACGATCGTTAATTCCTGTCGGTTGTTCCTCCTTCCATTATATTACTACACTACTAATTAAATAAAAGTAGAAATTTCCTATAATACGTATCTCTCCTTCTCCCATACGGTGTGACAGTCTTACGATAAGGCTAGCCACAGAAAAAGGGTTAAAGGGTTAGCCACGACGGAGCGTGATCGTCAACGAAGGAGGCTGCGGGAGTCTAATGAGGTCGGCGGAGGTGGTCGTATAAGATCCTGATGGACGCCCAAGGAGCTCCCGCCCGAAAGAACCCGCGGAAACAGGGTCGGGGGAGGATAGGGGCAGATACAGCCCCGGGAAATGATTATAAATGAAGCCATCCCGCGTAGCCGGGGCTGAGACCGCGAGCGAAGCGGAAGGAGAGGAACTCGTCTGCCGGGGCGACAAAGTAAGAAGAATTGAAGACGATGTCAAAAATAAGAGAAGCGTATTTACAACGGTGTGAAATTGGACTGCTAGCCTGCGAGAGAAATGAGGGTCTCCGACTGTGCCGGGAAAATGATATTGTATGTTACGAGCTGTATCGCGAACGCGACAGCCTGGCTCTGGCCTCGAATTTTTACAGTACAGCAGGAAGACGCGGCTGCCATTCGATATTTATAATCCGCAGGAAATATTCTTCGTCCGCGAAGGGTTACGCAGGTGAGTTGGGTAAGCTCGTAAAGAGGTCGGTTAAATAATGGAGAAGGGTGAACGAATTTTTTGAGCTCCCGGATTTGCTTGACAGAGCTGAGTGAAATAAGTATGGATGATCGTTGGGAGCGAGAGTAGCCTGGAGATGTTGCGCTTATAATGTGTAAATCCCAGTTATTGGTATAATTATACTTTATCGATCGCAGCAATGTTTCTTAATTTCTAAGATGACGTATTGCCCAGGTTCTTGCGATGGTGCCCCTTCCTTGACGATCACCTTGACTCTAACTCCACGGATGACGCGATTTGTGAATGCACTAGTATGCTTCTTCAGTTTTCTTCGTTTTACTTTCCTTGCTGTCGCCCATGGACGAAGGCCGAACGCCATTTAAGGGTTTGGAAAATAGGAAGTGGGAAAAGGAAGTGGACAATTCTAAGGTGCAGGAAAAAGTTCGGGAAAGGGAATTTATTGGTAGAAGGGTGGCGGTCACTCGGGTGAATTAGGCTCTGACCCAGGGGATCCGCGATGGTCAGGCCCAGACCCCGTTGTAATAAACCAGAGCTGGTTTCCAAAATGCATACAAATAATTATCAATCCATAACGATGGGCGCGAATATAGAGCGATTTTAGGGATTGGAAAATAAGAAGTGGGAGAGGAAAGTGGACAATTCTAAGGTGGAGGGAAAAGTTCAGGAAAGGGAATTTGCTGGTAGAAGGGTGGTGGTCATTCGGGTGAATTAGGCTCTGACCCAGGGGATCCGCGATGGTCAGGCCCAGACCCCGTGGTAATAAACCAGAGCTGGTTTCCAAAATGCATACAAATAATTATCAATCCATAACGGTGGGCGCGAATATAGAGCGATTTTAGGGATTGGAAAATAAGAAGTGGGAGAAGGAAGTGGACAATTCTAAGGTGGAGGGGAAAATTCGGGAAGGGGAAATTATTGGTAGAAAGGTGGATTAGGCTCTGACTCAAGGGATACGCGATTTCTGTTTTACTAGTATGCTTCTTCATTTTTCTTCTTTTTGTTTCTACCCGTGGGCAAAGACCAAGCGCCTTTTAAGGGTTTGGAAAATGGGAAGTGGAAGAAGGAAGTGGACGATTGTAAGATGGAGGGAAAAGTTCGGGAAAGGGAATTTACTAATAGAAGGGTGGTAGTCACCCGGGTAAAGTAGGCTCTGGCCCAGGGGATACTCTATGGTTAGGCCCAGATCCTGTGGTAATAAATCATAACCGGTTTCCAAAATGCATGTAAATAATTATTAATCCCTAACAGTGGGCGCGAATGCAGAGCGATTTTAAGAAATCTGAAGAATGAGAGATTGGAGAGGCAAGTGGACAATCGTAAGGTGAAGAGAAAAGTTCAGGGAAGGGAATTTTCTGGTAGAAGGGTAGCGGACACCCGGGTGGGTTAGGCTCTGATCCAGCGACTACGTGATGATCAGGCCTAGATCCAGTGATAATAAATCACACTTGATTCTTGTAATACATACAAATTATTATCGATCCCTAACAATACAGTTCAAGTGCAAATCTGATGGTTAATGCATGTTCATTTATGACGAGCAGCGTAAAGATCAAGGTGATGTAGGTATATTTTTGTATTTAGCTGTATATATTTTAGCTGTCTATTTTAATCACCTTTGTAGCTTGACAAGGCTGAGCTTGTGTTGGGTAATATACGTCGCTTCAGATGTTTGTTTACGTACTTGTACATTCTATGAAACATCGTGTTATTTTTGTTGCTGTGCAGAAACTCGAAGGTATCCTTCGTGTTATGCCACCACAGCTCCTTAATCCTAATTCTGTCGAATATTTATGGAGTGTATTAAGAAGATTTTCAGTAGATCGTATTATGAACAGCACGAATTTTGTGGAGCTGTGATAAGATATTCTGGTGAAATGAATAACTATTGCGTAAAAGCATTGCAGAACGTCGATAGACAATGTTATCAAGTTCAAGTAGAGGTGATCTCAAAGTAACGAATAAAATTTAAAAAAAATAATAAAATTAAAGTTAAAAAGTAACGAATTAAATTTGTTATCTAATATTTGATAATATCAATTCATATAAAACGTCTGTGAAACATATCTCATAAGATAAAATATGTAACTTACTATTTAAGGATACTTTCTTCTAAGAAAGTATTACTTACGTAGGTCGAGAAAAATTTGAACAAATTTCTAAGTTACTATGTCTGAGAAGATTTATGGAGAGTCGATATCTCTTGCGATAATGAGATGAACATTTATCAAACAGTCCATTGTTCGATGTACTACACGATGGACGAAGTTAAGATTTAATTCCTACGAAAATTAACCTTCTTATTGTTCCCGTCAAACTGCTTTCATTCCAGATAATTATGTTTTAATGAGAGCAATTACGAATCTTTATAATGGAACCTAATTCCCGGAGAATGTTTCAACGCGATGGCAAACAACGTTAAATTGAGGTAATGTCGATAATATCGTCACACTTCATTAATCACATATTATATTTTCGAATTCTATTAATTGCTATGGCTTCACCACGATTATGTTAACCATCAATAACGATGTTTCTCGACGTACATTCCATAGTCACGATTATGTGAATGTTATGGCATCGTAAATCTTTGGAATGCTTCTAATGTCACCTATTAAATGAAAATGACAAGAACATATTAATCTTATTTAAGAATGTATTAACAATCTCAACACTTCGAGCTTCAATAAACCTTCATAATTCAAAAGTTTATCGTAACATTAAGTGTACAAATTCTTTACGGTTGAAGGTTCTCGCTAACCTAATAACTTCAAAAATGTGTTAATAATTTCCTTAAAAATTTCAGACATTTGAAGTACAAAAATAAAGATTCCAGATATTTAAATGGACATTAATGGGTTTTCTTAGGTAATGTTATGAGAATTCTGAAAAAGTAAGACATCCCTCATAAGGCAGTCCTATGAAAATTTAAATGTGAACGTCAATAGTATATTAAAATCAACAAAATTTATGAATGTAGCAAACTAATAGACAATTATCGCAATAAATCTTGTATACTTTAACGCACACTAACACACGCTTTAATATGTGTTCAATATGCATATTCAAATTATATCATTTTGTGTTATTTATTTATTTATACTTTCCAGAAAGTAAGAAAATGTAAAAAGCATTGCAATTTTTCCGGAATACTCAATTTTATCATCCAATCCGTCCAATTTTGATTACCGTACGAGTGAGCGTTCGCGAAACACAAAATGTCTGTCTTTTTTTCTCCAATATCTGAAATTTCGACAAGTGCATATAAATGCTTTTGCGCCCGACTGTATCATAAGCAGCCCGTCCCCGCGATTCAATTTACAGGACACGAACATGGCCACGTATTACATCCATCACTCTCTTGTAACGGAAAGTGGGGTCGCGTATGGAAGCGATTTGCCCCGCGATTATGAAACGACGCAGGCCTGCCAACCACTCGTATACCTGCGTGCGATTGTAAATATCTACTTGCATTGCGGCGTCAGCGGCAGCCGCAACAACGCAAATGCAAATTTATTGTCATTCGATTACTCAATTCGGACCCACGTACTCCACGCGGACGTTAATACTATATAATGTCGCCGCTGGTTTCTATGGGCACGATATCGGGGGAACGGTTCAATTTCTGCGCAACCATGTCCTTAAGCCGCAGTCAAATTTAGGGGACATTGATATATATGCATTTCGGGACACTCGAATTTCTGCTTAAGACCGTTACGTGTATTAATTGTTAGACGCTGTCGATTGAACGTTGTACCCGCGAGGAGCTGGTTCAAGTTTAGTACACCTTCGCGTAAATCACTCAACGAGATAACCGATCCTGATCGTTCTCACGAACTTGGTGCTTGTAACGTTGCTAAATATTCTAATCGAACAACGTATTCGGCGTAAAGTTCAATCAATTGTAACGAATGTTTAGTTTAACGTTTGAAAAGGAGGTCGCGAATCAATTGTGAGTAATAAAAATGTATGATCATGTAGTAATGTTGGATTTTGAACGTGGTCAGGGACAATATTTTTAGTTTTAACGGAGAAATGAAAGTCTTTTAGATTTTAATATTTAATAATAATAATAAGATGGATTTAATTAATAATTACAATAACGTTTTGTTCTTATCTTTGATCTTGATTTTATGCAATTTTAATTTTATTTTCGTTTTTTTTCTTTCTTACTTTCTCTCCCTCACAGATCTCAAAAACACAAAGTGACGATCATACCATACAGCAATCATTCAGAACACACAATCATTCTTACCAACATACTTTCATACACCACATTCATACCAACCATTCACATTAATTGTTCTCAACAAATAAAGAACTGTATATTACTCGATAAGAGTCGAAATGAAAGATGACTGTATATGTGATCTGTGGATCGAAAGATTGGAAAATCTGTATTTACACGTATGCGTTAGTGTCCTTGAACTGATCACTATCTATTATAAGTAATATTTAATTTTTTGCTTGTACTTCTTTGGTAACTGATGTATTAGCCAGAAATAAGAAAGTTCTGTTTGTTTTAAAACACCGTTGCATCGCACACATGTGAACACAACAAAAGAGCTATCTACATATACAAATTGAAGATTAATAAAGAAAGAAATGGTCTATTGTTGAGGAAAACAACAATGTTAAAAATATATAAATGTGTTTATTTTGTGTAATAATTCTCCGATCCCATTCGCACGTCCTATCCTCATTCAATCAATAAACAAAAGGTGTACACTCACGATCCTCATTCAATTTCTTTTCATTCTCTACTCCATTCACTCATATTTTCATCCTTTTTGTTTTCCATACATTCCTTCTCGTTCTAATTTCTTAACCGTTCATTCTAGAATCTCTTTCACACAAACAAACATACACACGTCAATAAACTAGCAATCACTCTCACATCTATTGGGTTCAAAATAGGGTGCATTAAATCCAACCTATTAATGTCCGTCGTACGTCTGTATTATTATCAAGTAACAAGACACAAATACAAACTGTACCACAACGTTTGTGTAATGTCCCGCTTAAAATTATGAGGATAGCGACGTTAATACTCTGAAGAACGATGACTCGGAGATCCAGTCGGCATGAAAAGGAATTGCTTCGCCTGATCCCACGATTTTACCGGCGATATTCGAAGAAATTGTCCGTGCCCCGCGACGACGGAAAGAAAGGAGCGGTTGACACAGCCACCCGGGTCTAGTTACATCCCTATCCGCGCCACCAAACATTTCATCCCCTCCCCCCACCTTTCTGTCCCCCTCCAGGGAGCTTTCACTCGTAAAGTACAGGCTTGATAAGAAAAGCGGCTTACGGTACTTCTAATTTTCCCGCCGGCTCGGCAAATATTATGCATACACCGTGAATCTATGTCTCCGCGGGAGGATGATGTATCGTCGACCTCGACCTCTGTTGAAACTTATAGCCGATAGCACGCCGGGTTCGGGGTGCAGAGGAAACGAACGGGTAGGAGAGGCGGTGGAACGAGGAGCAAGCCAGGTTTCTGTGAACGCGCGACGAGGGGGCTTGAATCGGGAACATCGATGCAAGGGCAACGTTGTCGCGGGGCTAGATTGAACTCGCGCAGCGATATTGCAGCATCGAACTATCGAACCAATCCTGCATAGCGGAGCGACACTGCCTCGCGTGTATCGTCGCGACGATTTCGAGGACTAACACGCTGGCCACTCGAAGGAGAGTTTCATCGACCACGGGAAGAGATTGTCAACTGTGGTTCGCGATGTTATACTTTAAATTAGGGTTTTAGAATTTTTCAATGAGAGAGAGAGAGAGAAAGAGAGAAAAATACAATTTGTATTATGGTGCCGCTTCTCTCGCCGAGCGGGAGACAGTTTTTGTCCGCTTTAGGGACCGGGCTTTCTTCGACGGTTTCCAGATTGCCACCACTTCCACCTAGTTTACAGACAACCTTTTACTTAATTTAGTAGAGCGAGATATAGGACTCAGATGTGAATAAAGTGAAGTGACATGTTTAGGATATTAATAAAATATATTTGAAATAGATTAATGATAACAACTTAA
>JAOPTO010000461.1:15312-58814 GCA_033822845.1 Tetrapedia diversipes | reverse complement strand
TTCTACCGATCATATATTCTTCCACTCATTTCCTTTCTCTCTAATTTTAAACCTTTCTCACTCGATGCGTTCGGTCACGACCACCCAAAATTCCTCAGTCGCGACGTTTTCTCAGGTGCTCATCTTTCGCGCGTTAGAAACACTCGAGTCCAAATATTCTACGTTCACACGACTGTCATCCAACTCAACCACTCTTCACATTTTCCTAAACTCGAATCCACTGGATCGCATCACATTCATTCCTACATATAAACGACGTGAACGCCTTATTACATTCCATCTTGTCCATTCCCTCAACACTAAAACCACACACACACACACACACACCCCATTCCATCGCGTTGAAGAAGAATCTTTCGAAATTTCGTAAGGTATTACACACCCTTTGGAATCATTGCCGCATCTCGAGGAAGTCTTCAAAAAGTTAGGTGCGGCGTTGTGCTCGATGTTGCTGGCGGATGTGGGAAGGAAGTTATGAAGTGCGAGCATCCGTGGCGCGGCGTGGCACTGCTTTATAAACGACTTTTCGTGCGAAGTTTACCGGCATTCATCACCGACGACTCGACCTAGCCCCCTGCCACCCCCCAACCCCTCGTCACTTCCATTTCCCGCCGCGCAACCCTTTATCCTTCCGTGACATCAACTCGGCAAACGTAGGCCAAAATGGCACAGAGGGATCGGAACACAGGGTCGAAACAATGAAAACTGGCTCCGTGGCGTCCACCGTGGTTCCGGTGATCGATAAATAAAATTCTACTCCTAATGCACTTTTGAGGGTGCATTGTTTCCGTTTAAAGTGACAAACACCGCGCCGAAACGGGGAACTTTTGCGATAGGTTTCTTCGTACGAGCAATATGGATGGACAGTGTTTTATTTCGCGATATTCCTTCGCACGGCTTTAAATTTCCTGTGGAAATAATTGCGGATCATTTGAAACGTGAAAGTGGAAAAATTATTCTAGTTATACTTCTAATTTGATACTGTTGCGACGCATACGGTTCTGAATATTTCATGATTTCTGTGAAAATTATTTTTGTGGTATTCGAGGAAGTTTGGTTTCTCTTTTAATGCATTTCCGAGGGAACGATATTTTCGTTTAAATTTCCAAACTTTGTTAAAATTAAGGAAGCTTCTACGATTATTCTGATTACCTTAAGTTAGAAGCTTTCAATTAAATGTAAATGTAGTTGGATAATGATTGAAGGAATGAAAATGAACGATTTTTAAAAATAATTCTGGTTTGATTTGACGATATAACTTAATAATAGCGATTTTAAACAAGTTTCCGTGAAAAATGTTTTCAGGAAACACGCGGAGGCTCGAGTGCGTTTACAATGAACGTCACAGCGAGTTGCGAACCATTCTTTTTTCATTTATTTGCGTATAACGGGCCAGGAGGCAAAGTCACGATAATAAATGTTGTCACGGCTATCCGGAAAGCACTCACGCGACCTGTCTTCCATTTAACATGGCGCAAACGTATCGTGGCTTTCGCTGAAGCGGTTAACAAAATTCGTTTGCTCTCTTGGTCACGAGCACGACTAACGAATTTCTTTTGGTAGGTCAATTAAATCATAGTAATTTAAACGTAACACTATTGTTTTCGTACAGAGTAAAGAAATTCAAAAAACAATTCCGTACTTCGAAAGCAGTTCAAAAATGTGCAGTTTTTCTTCAAAAACAGGTTTCTATGCAAATGCCTCTGGCTTAAATAAATATCTTACAAATTCTATAAGTTTGTACCGTAACGCTGCAAACTTACTAATACATTAACACATTTTACGGCATTTATCGTAATTTTAAAAGTTTTATAGTTCCTTTACTTTATAAGAAGTGAGTTTTAAACAAAACTGTTTCAAATATTCCAGCAAGCACCGCTATCGATGACGCTATTTTAGATTTGTACCACTTAAAACAGAATTAATCCAATTCGAACAACTTCAAACCAAGCAACCTTTGAATCAACTCAACTTTCATTCAACAGACTGGAATACCAACAAACCTGTTTCAAATATTCCAACAAGTGCCGCTACCGTCGACGTTATCTTAGATTCGTACTACTTAAAAACTGGGTTACCCGAATTCGTGTGATTTCGAGTCAAGCAATCGTCTGGTGGATTCGACTTTCATTGAACCAACTAAAATCCCAGCAAACCTATTCCAGATATTCCAGTGAGCACTGCTATCGGCCATGTTATTTTAGGTTTGTACTACTTAAAAACCAAAATACCGAAGTTCGAGCGTTTTTGAGTCAATCAACCGTCAAATTAACTCAGCTTTCATTCAACTGACTCGAATACCAACGAATCTGATCAGATATTTCATCGAGCACCGCTGCCGTTGACCTTATTTTACGTTCGTACTACTTAAAACCCGAATTACACGAATTTGAGCGATTTCGAGTCAAGCAATCGTAGAATCAACTCAGCTTTCATTCAACAGACTGGAATACCAACGAACCTGTTTCAAATATTCCAACAAGTGCCGTTCCGTCGACATTATCTTAGATCCGTACTACTTATAAACTGGATTACCCGAATTCGAGCGGGTTCGCGTCAAGCAATCGTCAGGTCAACTCAACTTTCATTCGACTGACTCGAATACCAACGAATCTGTTTCAAATATTTCATCGTGCACCTCTATCGTTGACCTTATTTTACGTTCGTACTACTTAAAACCCGAATTACCCGAATTCGAGCGATTTCGAGTCAATTAATCGTCGAATCAATTCAACTTTCATTCAACCAATTAAAATCCCAGCGAATCCTCTTCGACTCGACGCAGGTACACTCGTGTAAACCAGACTGGAAGTCGTTCGAACCGAAGTAACCCCGGTTCGTGTAACCCAACCGATTCAGAGGGCTTTACGCAGGGGTATACTGCTCGGTTCCCGACGTATGAGGCACAGGCGGAGGCATAGACGGGGAGGGGTGCGGCAGTCGCTGGTTGCAGAGAGCGGTTTGGAAGCACGTTCCAAATCTCGGCTAATTCGGTCTAATTTGTTCGCAGTTAGATCGGAGCGCCAAGAATTATTCAGAGGCTCAAATTGTTGGCGGTTAAGCGAGCCTCGCGAAATCGTCGGGGCCGCGCCGCCGCCGCCGTAGGTAGGGCGTTTACCGGTGCGCCGGTAGGAAGGTTTCGAGGGTGAAAACGACGGCTTGGCACCGGGGCCGCGGGAAAGAGGAGGGAAAGGAGGCATCGTCCGACCAAACTCGATTCAAAATTGACCGTATTATTATATGTCCTGACCAGGCGCGGAGGGTTAGACCGCAACGCGTGCTACCACCCTCTCGCGCTCCCTTCATCGCCTCCTCCCGCTCTTGTTATCAGAGCTCGGAGACGGTGGCGGCGTGGAGGAGGAGGAGGGGATGAGGGGAGAGGTCTCGTGGAAACGCGGTCGGCCAACCTCCGCGGAAACTATGGCGAATTGTAGCAGAAAGCTGCCGCGTCGAATTATTTCCGACCGCAGGCCACGACCATTTATAATTTAATTACCATGGCAATTCCCGGACCGATGTTGCTCTTCGGTGTCTGTATACACGCGCGCCGGCCAATCGTACATATTTCCGTGTAATCGTACATCGTACGCGTAGTTTCGGATCCGTGACGATCGACAGCGTTTCCAGGAATCCTTTGATCCGTCGCGCCACACACAGTTGTGAACTTCGTTCGGGTTAATTTGCGATCCCGATAGCTTTATTAAGGGGTTAGTGAATCGAAAAATAAATTTCAGTCGACACCGGCTCCTCGTCGTTGGAGAGGACGAGTCCTTCGATGGTTTCGCGAACGCATTGCTTGCGTGCAAGTTACAAGGATTTCGTGGAAGTAATTAAGAAGTGTAAATGAATATTGGTGTTACAAGATCAGTACTTCATTCTACTCATTCTAATTGTTAATGAAGAATATTTAAAAAAATTGATGAGGGTTGCGTTCACTCTTACAGTAGCGGACAAAAGTTTAAGACCAAGAAATATCAGTGAAAATAAAATTTGTATTCTATGCTAATCAATGAATACCGTTCTACTATGATGACAATAAAAATGAATAGATAAATAATATTTACGAACCGTAAAGTTGTGTTATACATTGTCCTGTCGTCCTTAACTTTTGTTCGCTACTGTACATTAAGAAATAAGTAAACAGTAGTGGACAAAAATTTAAGGTCAAAGGGTCAACGAGAACAAATAAATTAATTGATAAGAAATAGCGGTATAAATAAAATTTGTATTCTATGCTAATCAGTAAATAGGGTTATACCATAATGACAATAAAAATGAATAGGTAAAAAAATTATGTTTTACACTATCCTGTTGTCTTAAACTTTTGTCGGCTACTATACATGCACCTGTACTTATATTGCAAATTGCATGAGTCTATAGACGACAATTTTATTCTCTTCTTTCGTAAAAGTTTAAATTATTGGGTGTGCATGTATGAAAGTTGTCATCCCTTCATTATGCATGACAGAACTTTTATTTCTTGCTATATTTAAAATTAAAGAATCTATTCTCTCAGTCTCAAACACTGAAAAATAAATGATTTATGAAATTTTAAAAGGGTTAGAAACTTATGCGCAGACATAATATTGTGTGTAACAATTTCTTTTGAAGATCATCTGGTCTTGAAGCTCGAGTAATCTACAGAACAATAATCGAAGATGTGCAAACTTGAAATCGTGTAAACTCGTGTTCCTCGAACTACGGTCTACAACCCCAAAAGCGTGTCTTCCTGTTAGAAACTGAAAACTTACTTTACCAGCACATATGTATGCATCCACTGATACATACGTATACGCGTACAGTACCACTCAAAACTTTGAACATCCGTCATTACTCAGACGAGACAAGACTCATCAACTTAAATTTTTTAAATAAAAATTGCAACTTTATCCGAATAATGACTGCTTCACTATGATAAAATACTACAACATTTTACGCTTCGGTTGCAAAATTCCTCGTTAAATTAATTTTTCAGAATTTTCTAAATACTTTAAATACTTAAATGCTTCGTTTCCTCCCTGGAAATACTCGCGAAAAAGCTTGCAGCGACATTAAACTAGAAGCGATCACAAGAATGTCAGAATCACGCAACGCAGCCATAAAGAAACGAAACAAGATTTCTTCGCGCAAAAATAATCGCGCTGTAAGATTACGGTTAAAAACAAAATTTCGTTGTTACTACGGAATAATATAAATAATTTCAACGACGCGTCTACTCGATTCAAAGAAAACTTCTTTGCCCCGTCGCGTTCTTAAATCATAAGGTGCTCCAAACTTTTGTCCACCAATGTACACGAACTTTTGGAAGCACCGTAACCCCCGACATAACATAGATCGTTGCATCGGTCCTTTCACCGTATGCGAACAGGCAGACGTGTACACGGAACTGAGTATTAGAAATAAAAGGAGGAGTAACAGGGGGAGTAGAAAAAGAAACGCAAACGACGATGGATATCCCTCCTCCACCGAACTTTGAATATAAACCTAGAATCAGAGGGTGAATCCCGTGTCGATTTATTCACGTGTTTGTTCACGGTGGGAAAAGTTTTGCGGTTTGTCAGCGGTTTTAGATTAGGGGTAAAGAAAGCGTAGCAGGGGCAGGGGGGAGGGGAGAAAGTGGCAGAAGATGGGGACGGAGGGCATCGAAACCTCATAAAGCCCTTACAAATGTCTTCGTTTCGTATGCTCGCTTTCTATTCTCCCGAAGCAGTAGAACCAGTTTCGGGCGAATAATGTTCGTCTGGATGAGGCTGAGACCGAACGATATCGTTAATCATTAGAATCGCTCACGTACGAAGTTCTGTTCTTCTGGAGAATTTCTGTATCCATTTAGATGTACGACTTTGAAAGTATTCGTTTATTTATGGGAAGAATCAATTAGAGACATATGTACGTATACATGTACAAATTATAATAGATACACTGTGGGTTGAAGCTAATCAAATTATTTGTTATAAGCGTAATGAAAAGGTAGGATTATAAAATATATAATTAAAATTGGTATGAAACGTTACATAATGTTTTGCTGAAATTAATAACGATTATTACTATTTACTATTTGTTGCTATTGTTATTAGTAAAATTTGATGCTAGTTAGATTTGATATTATATCTAATACTAGCAGTAATATAAGAATAGATATTAATATAAAATTAAAATTGTTGTGAAACATTATGCAATGTTTGCTGAAATTAGCAATGATTATTACTACTTACTATTTGTTGCTATCGTTATTAGTAAAATTTGATACCAGTTAGATTTGATATTATATCTAATACTATCAGTAATATTAAGAATGGATATTAATATAAAATTAAAATTGTTGTGAAACATTATGCAATGTTTGCTGAAATTATCAATGACTATTATCGTTTGCTATTTGTTTTGCATTATGCAATGTTTGCTGAAATTATCAATGACTATTATCGTTTGCTATTTGTTTTGCTATTATTATTAGTAAAATTTGATGCTAGTTAGATTAGATATTATATTTGATACCAGCGTAATGAAAAGGCAGGATATTATTGTAATATAAAATTAAAATTGGTGTGAAACGTTATACACTGCTGAAATTGGCAATGATTATTACCGTTTGTTATTTGTTGTTATTATTATTAGCGAAATTTGATACCAGTTAGATTTGATATTATATCTAATACTAGCAGTAATATAAAGAATGGATCAACAAAACTGTGCAACTTATTGATACTGATAGGCTGGTAAGTTAAATAAATTTGAAAAATTATTAGGAGATGTTTAAGAGTTCTTCAGAATTACTATCCAGCTTGGAATCTTGGACTGTAACGAGCTGCTAAATTGGAATTGCTGGTACCACATTAATTGTATTACAAAATTTTCGTTGATTACTTATTTACGATTGCATTTTTGTATGGTTTTCCATTTGTTACGTATCATTATAAAATCTGTTCAAATAAAGCAATACGGCCTCGAGTTTTCTACCTGTCGCGAACTTTTAAGAGTCAAACAATCCTGCCAGCAATCCTCATTGGAAATGTGATTGCCAGGCGGCTCGAGCCGAACCACGAAGTTTCAAACTTACCAAATTTCGTCCTTCTGCCTCTCTGAACGTTCCTCGACGTACTCGAGGAGTCGACCATTCAGCGTCAGCGAAGAACACTGATCTCCTTCGAAGAATACTCGAGTTTGTATTCAAAACAGAATTCGTTCTCAATGTCCACGTTGTTCGTTATTTCAAATGAACAGCTCTCTCTCTCTCTCTTTGTTTAACCGTCCACGATACAACACTTGGTTCATTTAACGTAACTGAATTCAATGTGCTATTACTACTGAGAATTAACGTGAAATTAGTTACACAAGGATGCAGTCACTTCAAGATAAAAGCACTATAAAACACCAGATTCACAAATTTCAAATTTAGACCTACTTTAAACCATGCATTTTTAATAAGCAAACTGCAATGAAATCAAGTGTACATAGATACAGTAGCGAACAAAAATTGAAGACCAAAGACTCAAAGAAATTAAACTAATTTATAAGGAATAGCATGATAAACAAAATTTGCATTCTGTGCTAATCGATAAATAGTGTTCTACCATAATAACAATAAAGATGAAGATACAGACAATATTGGCAGACTATAAAACTATGTTCTACATCGACCTTTTGTCTTAAACTTTTTTCCGCTACTGTACACATAATTGTATATCTCAAAGGAATGTTTCATCCATGTGAGATATCAATCATCATTTCTAATTAAATATAAGTACTTCTTGAAATGATACACATACAAAGTAATGTATCTAAGTAAACTATTTCTCTTTTACTTCCATACCATAGTTTAATTTTTTATGAAATCAATTGCTTCTGTGTTTTCAAATTAAGAATGTTAACACTAGAACTACCGACGATTATAGTGTACTTATTTGCATAGAACAGATCAAATTGAAAATTACATGAAAAAATATGGAATACACAGAAGACAAATCTTTATTCATACCTTCTGCAGAAAATTATCATAAATTTTGGAAGCTTGATAAAGCGAATTTATAAGGCTGCTATGAATAATCACCAATTGGTTATTTTAACTGCTCTGGTAATTCTAGTGTTAATATGTAAAGTAGTGCACGCTTAACACTAGAAGTACCGACAATTATAGTGTACTTATTTGCATGGAAGAGATCAAATTGAAAATTACATGAAAAAGTATCGAATACCAAGAAAACAAATCTTTATTTATATTTTCTGCAGAAAATTATCATAAATTTTGGAAGCTTGATAAAGCGAATTTATACGGTTGCTATGAATAATCATCAATCCGTCATTTTGACTGCCCTGGTAGTTCTACTGTTAAACTGCGCGTGTAAACATGTATTACAAATCACCTTGAACAGTAATTATAATTACGCAATTTGTTACAAGATAATTGAAGGTGCTGTTAGTATTAAACGGTGCCCATTTCCCTGCAGTAGTATAGGTCTGACACTTGCCAGACCTTGCTCGGCGTTTCCACGTGCATGTTGCTACCTTCCCCAATTTCGCCGCCCGCAGGACGTTTATTGGCATTCCTACGATCCATTTTTCCTCTTTTACACCCATCATATAACCCACACGGCACAGGCGATGAATTGACAAGAACAGAACGACACGGGGGCACGTTTCAATTCGAATTCAGGATAGCCAACGACGCCGTAGCTCCGCCGTGTGCAATATCGTGGAATTCTTGACAGTCGCTGAAACTGCCGGCTCTGACCCGATAAATAACGCGAAACACGCGAAAATGAAGGGCCAAGAGTGTTCGGAAACCTCTTCCTTAATAAACGAGCCGCCCTTCAAAGTCGTCGGAGGCACAAGGGTAATTTTACAATGGCGCGTTACCGTTGTGTCCAATCAACGGTGTCTCGGGCCAAGGTCTTTATCGGTAATCCTCGTTGCCTGCTACATTTTTTCCACGGCGAAAAATTTACGACGGGACGATGGAAAAATATTTCATTAACCCGTTGATTACCTTCGAAGTAACCTTAATACTTCCTTCGGCGTAACTTTCTACACGATAAACTCTATCCCCTTTGTGCTTTAAATTGCAACGCTCCTTTGAGGCATTCTCGCTTTCCCATTCTTTTTGCGCGATAATTACGGCAGAATTATGCGAAAAATTGTTTATAATTTTTTAATACAACGTCATTCGCTTTTTCTCGAATGATAAACAATTAGAGATCAGGATCATGATTAGAATGTTATAATGATTCAGATCTAAAGTAATTGTTATTGTACTATGTTTTAAAGAAAAATGCAGATTGTTACAATTAAGAAACATTTATAACTAGAAACTAGGTAAAGAAGTTGTTACAAAGAACACAATCTATACTTTAAACAATGGTTTCAGATAAGTGATATATTTTTTAATTTATTTAGAAAATGTTTAACCCTACTGTACAGCTAGTTTTGAAGGAATATAATAAATACTCTGTACTACTATATATTTAGAAAATGATTGCCTAAATAATGTGTCTCATCATTTGGCTAGAAATTATTTTATAATGATTACCTTTGGTTTTTCCAAACAACTAAATGGTTTTAGTATTATCTTATGTTTCATTTCATGCTGTCCGGTGACACCACAGTGGTATTGATATGGTATTTTCATGCAAATAAGGGGGCCGGATTGAAAACTCGTGAAAACTACCGATTAGATTAGTAAAACTTGAAATTTATCATCTCCCATTAACTCCAAATACAGCCGACTACAAGCAAAGTAACAGAATTAATACTACCGGCGTCAAGTGAAGAAATGTTTACAAACAGTAAAGTGTTAATAGAGGTTCTTTGAAACAATTTCTAAGCCTATTATATTTATTGATTAAAAAATATGTAACTCTTCATAATGGTTGGCATGTAAAACTTCATTCTCATATAATTTACTAATAATTTCTGTTGTTTTCTTCTATTTCAACAAATTAAGTAGAATGAAAAATTATTTAGAAGTAATTCTTGGAGTTTATTTGCTCAGATCTGAATGATGTATGTTGTGGAGAACGTGCTCATTAAGAAATGACGAGCTTAATAGCATCATTTCCGGTAACATCGAACGAAACGATATGCAATAAATAGAGGCCTAGTGTGCCGGCCGAACGTAACCGGAAAGCCAATGTTTTCGTTTGATGTTAGTGGAGGAAGTAAATTTCAGTGAATTTTCCGGTTTCCACAGTGGTGGAAGAATTTTACAACCCTCTTACATTCTCCCTGCCCTCGCGTTCCCTCCTCCCTTGCTCCCTTTTCCCACGTGCCCCCATCTTTCTCTCATGCTTCTTTTAGCTTTTAGAACAAATACTTAATCCGAATAGCAGGCATTTGCTTAAGTAAGTACCAGCCATTCAAAGTAGCCTCGTTTTACGTTCCACGCTGCACGCAGCCTTTTCGATCTTCCTATCTTCCCCTCCGTTTTCCTTTTTCTTCGCTTTCCAAATAGCCTCTTTTCTTCTCCCCCCCCCCCATTTTCCTCAATCCAAATTTTGTATAATCTCCCGCGCCATAGAGGATAATATCCGACCGGGAGGGAACTTGACTGAATAGAAATAAAGGATCATTCGGACATCATCGTTTCTTGGACGATTTTTCAGTGATACACCTTCGTCAAGCGCCAGGCATTCAAAGTTTTGCAGTTGGAATAATATATTGGTTAATAATCAGTTGATAAGCCTTAGTTCCACAAATTTAAGTTTTACTTAAGAATAAGTTAAGTTGCTTTTCAAGTTGCAATTAGAATGTCTTAAATTCATTACGTTCGGACTGGAATTGATTATAAGTGAGATTCATGATTATGTAACTAAAGCAGAAATGCAGTAATTCGCGAAATTGTTCGAATGCTCTCCTTTATCAAAGATTCCAACTTGCTGAAATATAATCGCAAACTTTAAATTACCTTCACTCATAATAAAAATTCAAGAAAAGCAAAAGTAGAAGTATTCCTCAAGTAAATGAGTAAACGGTTAGTTTGCAATTGGGTTCCAAAATAAAAATGGTGCTCAATCGATTAATATAGCTTCACGAAAACAATAATCGATTCGAGATAAAAAATTCTGTTATCGAAATCACTCTGAAATGTTCACAACGCATCCTCGCGTCTTTATTTAATTTTAGCTTGCGTGAAAATGAAATTTCACAGTTTTCCAGAATTTTTAAGAAGGTAAGAATTCTTCTTTGGCAAAGCGTCTCTGTTCACGTTCCACGATTTAATTCATTCATTCGCTGCCAGACAAATTTAGAGTGTTTTACCCTTCGTGTCAAGATTTTATTTGCAAGAAAACACGGAATTTAGCAAAATCTAATACTATTAAGTGACAAACGTAGTATTGAAATGGCATTTACTGCAATTTAATACCGAAAAAAGACACTATGAGATATCTCGTCGTTGAATAAAATTCCTAACTCGAATGATCATTTGAGTCTAGTGAACAATCACGCATTAATTTCAATGCACCATTTAGATATACTAAATTGCCTCTTATATTCAGTCAATCTCTCTATTTTTCTAATTTCAAGGATTGTGATCCCTTTTGTCGCATTTGACCATTTTGCAATTAATTTAAATGTATTCAGATCGCAAGTATACAGATGCTTACCCTCTTATATGTTATATATATCTTTTCTTTTAACCCTTTGAGCGCTGAATACTCTTAGCTTAAGTGCTTCAAAGGGAAGGCGCGCTATCGCTGAAGACGGAGTATTGTTACCCGTACAATAACAATCGCGTTGTAGTAAGCGAAAGATCGAAAAGATTGACAAACGCATATTTTAATCCATGGTCCCTACGAGTAACTTTCATTAACACTAAAGGGTTAACTTCGAAATGTGTGGCCACGGAAAAAGTCGTAAGGTGAAGAAAACAAAAATTGAGAAACCCATGTATGCATCCATAGTCCCTACGAGTAACTTCTGTTAGACGCATATATGCGTCCATAGCACTTAAAAGGTTAGCGCTGAAATGTGTGGCTACGAAAAAGGTCGTAAGGTGAAGAAAACAAAAATTGACAAACGCATATATGCGTCCATAGTCCTACGAGCAACTTCTGTCAGACGCATATATGCGCTTATAGCACTCAAAAGATTAATACTTCTATCCTCCTATCATGTACTCGCCGTTACTATTTCGCCCTTCTCTGTCTTTTATGTTTACCTTATAACAGGCATTTGCTCGTAAATAAATAAAATAAAGTAAAATAAAATAAAATAGAATTTGTAATCAATCTAAATCGTAGCGTGCACTGCGAGATATCGTAGATATACGTGGTAAACGTGTGTACCAAAACTGCAGGCTACGAGATATCTCGTAGTTGCAAGTGAATGGGTTAACAGGAATTTTCCAGACTCGCGTAAGCCGGTGCAGATCTCCAAATACGCGCGGATACGACGAAACATAATGTATGGTTAATGGCTTCTGGCCTGCGTTACCGTCCATTGGAATACGTTCCGCCGCGATATTTAAGATCTTTCACAAAGTTAGAGGGCGCACAAATGAATAACACGGGCCAGTTGCCGTTGCGCTATACGTTGGTACCGGTTTGAAAGCCGCTTATATGCGCTCTTCAACATTGGCATACAATGCCGTGGATTGCCATTAAGTATAATCCCGCGTTTATTCGCGGTGGAAGCCCAGCGCATTATTTTGCTCTAAAACGAGCGGAGTTGTGAAACGCTCCTGGTTCGAATAATCTTCAGTTTCCGTCATAATTAATCTGTTAATAGCCCAGAACTAGCTAAGTCGCTTACATGGAAAAACTCTCGGCGGAAAAGTCGAACGCGTACCGTTTTTCAAGATAACTGCTTGGAGAATTCAGAATTCCATGCGTGGTCGAAGGAGAATTTTTTTTTTCTTTTTGCCTTTCTTTAAGAGGCACTTAGATCGATAATTTGTGGTATCAAACTTATTCTGATACTGAGAAATATGAAGTTTGTAAAACAGATAGGGTCGTGGCAATTCTTAATTTACGAGAATGTGTCGAACGTCTCAGATTAGAATAATTAATAGTGTAATTACTGGTACCGTGTGTGTATTAGTTGGTGTGATGTTATTAATTAGGGATCGATACTAGTCGGAGTCATGCTAAATTTAAATGCAGCAAATGTACCAATGTGCAGAAACACAGTATAACACATTATGTGTAAAAGTTATAGTATATTTATCACTGCAAGTACGTGGAAACAAATTTTTAAATAATCCATGTTTGTTCTTCTGGTTCACACACTCTTTACATCAAGAAATGGCAATAGGTGTCAAATAAATGTTTTAAAAAATTATTGATTATCCTTTTCAAGAGAAATCTTACCGTAAATAACGTGAACGAAGGGGATACAAGATACAAATCATTTCAAATTAACAAATAATAAATAATTCTTAAACTAAATGTTTCTTAATAATTAACAACGATCTCTTGGAAAATAACGGAGCGTTGTTTGATCGATGACCAAAGACTTGCACAGCACGTAGTAGGCGAATCTCGATGAGATTGAACCCAAAGAATTAATAGTCACGATTCGGATACCGTAGGCGCGCCGTTGGGGAATTTAAATTATTACGTCGAGATAAAGTGAAAACGAGGATACAGGGCAGGCCTGGAAACGCGCACGGAACACAACTAAAGGAACAATTACTCGCTAGACAGAGCAAGTAATAGCAGAAACCAGTTGCCAGACAATTAACGAGGCGCATTAGTTCCAGGGGTACTCCAGTTTCCGGCGTTGGAAATGAAAAATCGTGGCTCCACGGGGGTTTCGATTTTCGGGAGGCTACAGAAGACCTGGAAATGGAGCATCTCATTTAGCAAGCTGTCCAAACTATCATTTCGTCGCTAAGCTCAGGCTTCAAGTGCGACCATTGTTTGGGAATGGCGCTCGAGAATGAGCGACGAAGTGAAGATAGACTCAGACACGGGAGCTGCGTCATTACTAAGGTTGTTGATGCCGGCAGTTCATTTCCACCTTCGAATCTCCAGCGAACACTCTCTCCCCCGCCACCCTTCCCGTTCGCGTCCCACCCTTCCTGTCTGTCCTCCTTCCTAGTTGCCGGCAAGGGCTTGGGAACGGAAGTTGAATCTGAGACTTGGAGACAAAGCGAGAAGCAAGCATCCGGGGTAATCCTGCAGGAGAATGTGACGTAGTTAGGTCCCTTCCTGTCACCTCTCACTCATAAAAGTAATTGGGATTTTCGAAAGAAACACGAGCGGCTAAGAAATAGAGCGGAAGAACGTGTGGTGGATTTTGCAAGCCTTAACCGTTGTAATGGAAATATTATTGTTACGCTATTGTTATTCAACTTCTCGATTGCTGAGTTTCAAATTTTACATTCATAGAGTTACAATTGTTTAACAACGTTGCAGTGTAACGTTCGCAAACTTTATGGTCAATTTACATTATTAAATTTTGTTCCGAGCAGCGTAGAATCTGTAGAATAATTAAGCAAATTTCGACAAATTTTGTCGGCAAGCAAATTTTGACGCGGCTGAAAAGGTTGGAAACTGAAAAAGATTGACGATTTAATCACATTCATGATTTCTAGTGACGAGTTGCCTGCTTTCGAACAAGATACACGTTCTAAATTCGTTCTTATCCTGCGACGTTATAAGAAGGTTTACACAACAAATTAATCTTTTCTTGGAAAAAGATTAAACATATAACGCCACTTAAGTACCTTACTTGTCCAACTTCAATTAGCAATGTCAACATTTACACAAATTTGTACCAAAGGACAATCAAGAACTCCCAGTGTATATGTGTGTATAATCTCTGTTAATCGTCCAGCAGAAGAATACTTAGAAAAGTCTAAAACCTTAGGAAAAACGAAAAATCTCCTTTCCAACGAACTAATTCTCTCGTCCCTCTTTCAATCGAATTACCACCAGTCTTACAATTTGCAGAAACTGCGGCTATCGCATCAAACGAAGTAGCAATTAATAAAAGCGGTTGTTATTCCCCCCCCCCCTCCCCGCCCAACGTTATCGATGTTCACCGCATTTTACCGATATTATGTGTCGCGTTATCGATCGATGGGAGCCAGAGACCTCGTGCTCAATGTTATCCCCCTATCTCTTTACGGTGCTCCGCAAACTATCGGCCAACAGAGAAGGGCCCCATCGAGCGAGCGGATCCGTGGACGAGATCGAGATCGGTGTTCTCTCGTGCGACGGGGAGGCCTGCCCCTCCTTCGACTACAAATAGGAGATAGTCTTCGAACGGTAGGTAGGTAGGTAGGTAGACCAAGCTCTCTCCCGAGGGCTTTTTGCTTTGTGTCCCAGTAGTAGGAAGGTCTCGTTTAACGACGCCAGGCGAACGGAGCCGGTCGAACGAAACCGTAATTAACCGCAGTGAATAAGCTTCCGAATTTAATTAAGGATATTGAATGGTAGCCGGGTAATAACAGGCGGCCCCGACTATATTGGCTGTGGTGTCACAAAGCTAGGCAGGGCACGGCGCGGCGTATCATGCTCAAAGCTCGTCCGAGCGGCGCTTTGATGTGGTCGCGGCCAGTGCGAAAGCGCGAAGCACAAGCAGACAGTGTACGAAAGGCCAGGGGGAGGAAACGATCCGCCGGCCAGGACCACGTAGGGCTTATTCGCGGACTTCCTGCAGGAACTTAACCGAAGAAGTGCCAACTTCCATGTTTCCCGGCTCGGGGTGACCCGCCGCCGGTGTTCGTCGCAGGTAGCGCCGCCTTCTTGACACCCGTGTCCCGCCTCGACTTCGTACAACCACTCGAAGCAGCTCGATAACTAACTCTAACCCGTGGGAAACCTAGCCGAAGAGTTTCAGTAGCCCCGTAGGAGAAGAGTGTTTTACCTTGTTCGATCTCGTGTTTGTTGTTGAATTAGGGGACAACAGGGGAGAGCTCGAAAGGGGTGTAAAGCGAAGCTGGAACTGTGACCGTGCAGATGCCTTCGAAACACGGTTTCACGTGATCATGAATAATTGGTTGCAATTCGGATCATACGAATATAAATTGTACGTACGTAAATAGGATTATACGTGCAAATTGTATAAATTGTAATTGTATGGAACTATGGCAGCAAATTTTATGCGTTTGGTGAGTTTGAGTGGTCGGCCAGTATTGATTGTTGTACGATGAAATTAAATCTACAAACGTAGTGTTTGAATGCGACGTCTTCTTTGTTGGATGGGAATTAGGTTAAAATTACATAAATTCGGTTGCAAGTAACTTTGTTTAGGAAATTCAAATTGTTTTTTACACAATTACACAAAAAAATGTTCCTTATCAGTGTACTAGGTTTAAAACTGGATCTGTGCAGTTGTAAAATAGATTCAACTGAAGATTATTGCCAGAAAAACCCTGAAGTTAATTTTAATTCATAAAATTTGTTTTCCATGTTGTTACCATCAATCTCTCATTCTATGACTATAACGTTAATGTACAAATGGTAAATTACAACCAAAACAATTATTTATATGATAAGTAGCACCTTAAGCAGACGAGATTAAAACGTGTATGGCAAATGTTTATGGTATGCAATCACGTATAGGACCACCATAAAAAATAGGTTTTAGAAGGACCCGGTTACGTCGTCGCGCTCCTTGCTGAAGATCCCGCGAGCACGTTCATATTTCTCTATGTTGTGAAATATCTGCGATGTCTCCGCAATACGATTTGCATAATATCATTGACCTCCACCTTACCCCGCACACTATGACTCTGCCCCTATTCATTCGTCCCTGCGTAATGCCTCTTCACATGTTACGTATTATGTGTCCGCACGACGTCATTATAATACTTCAATGGCATAATCCTCTATTGTGAATGTCCGTGCCCGAACTCGCTGCATTTCCACTGGCCGTATAACCTATCTAACGTTATTCACATTTCATACATTCGAGCCGACAGTCGTCGCAGATAGCCGTTTCCATGGTCGTGGATGGATTCGACGGTTTGTCACGCAAATTAACCCTCTTCTAATTATGTAACAGAACAATCGATATCAAAGAAATAGTCGATGTACGCTATAACTGCGATGAAGTCGATGTTACTTGTGTCAGATTCATTTCTTTCATGGAATACACCAATACCTCGCTTTGCGTCGTTTCGTTTTGCGTTTTTTCGATGTTGCGTCGCTGCTCAATTAGTACTAATTTTCATTGTGCGTCGTTAAGTTTTCGAGGTTGCGTTGTTTTGGATTCGAGTCTTGAATTTTTTTCTTGTTTTCTAACAGACGGCTCTACTTTTGTTTCTAATTGCGCCATGCCAAAAAAAACTCGGTAATTCCTCTTCTAACCGAAAATCAACGTAATTTTAATACAGTTTTATTTTCACTTTGTTTTGCTAATTTTAGAGTTCAGTTTCAATCTTCGATCTTCACATGGTTTCCTATAGAAAATCTTAATTCACTTTGCGTCGTGTTTTCTTGGAACGTAACCCCGACACAAAGTGGGGTATTGGTGTAGTGTATTTTTAGTTTTATTGAATACAAATAGACGTGATTCGTTCAGGTTCAATAATTTACAATTGATTAATTAAAGATTATTGATATGAATGAGAAATTTGAATATAATTATTACTAATTTGATTAATATATTATTATGTATTATTGTTGAGCTACATTAAGTACCAGTATTATTGTTAACGTTACTGATACATTGGTGTAGTTATCATTAAATGCTGTTGTTCTAATAATAATATTAATTAATTAGCAAATATAATATTGTGATACATTTCTCACGATTTTCTATCAATGTTGGAGCTTAAAGAAAATTATAACTATTAAAATAAAACGGATCAACTCATGATGCTAATCATTTAACGATGTTTTATTATTTAAAAATTAACACATTGCTGTTTGTCATGCAACAAGCTTGAGACCTATAGGGTAGAAACAGCTTTTCTTCGTGAAAGCTTCCTCGGCAGGTTTAAAGATCTTAAGGTCATCCCGGTTTCTTTAAATAAATTCCACGCCTTTTTATTTTTAATACCCCGAGCTTGCTCAGCAGCACTGCAAAAGTTATAATGAACGGTCGCTCAAAGTAATAGAAGTTATGTTAATTTTTAAACTAGAGTGTCTGTTGCCCATTTTCTTCTGCTTTTCGCTGTCTTCAGCAAACACGTTGTACAAGATTAGATGAAATACACAAATAGGCTGGGAAATTAACATTTTGCGACCTGCAGAATGATCCCGACAAAGTAGCCCGAAGTTTTTCGTCCTTTAAATTAATTATAAAACATAAAAGCATATAAAGCTGTAAAAGTAAAGGAATGCGAAAGTTGGATGACTTGTAACAAGTTTTCGTACAAGATAGAACATCTTCTTTCGCAATAATTAGTATCAAATATTCTCTTTCATTGTATAATAAAATTTGCTGAACACGTTTCCCATCATGCGTATCGCATACGATTTTAAACCACATCTGTATTACAGTTCTCAAATTTTTAATATATTATAATAATTAATATATTGGGTGATTGCAAAAGTACTTACCCGATTTTGATAAATGGCAAATCATGCACAGTTGACTGTTCAATTATTTATTTTATAATCATATTATTAACCGACAGTTATCTAAATGCTTCGTAAATCAGCATAACCTCAAAAACGAGTACATTATTGATTAATAAATATTATTTTTTACGAAAACGTGTTGTATTCATTTTTAGTGAAATCGGGCACGAACTTTTGCAATCACCCAATACATATATTTTATTCAAACATATGTAGTGTCGTAATTAATTTTAAAGCGTAAGAGAAAGTAAAGGGTGAACAGCAAGAGTTCAGACCTGCTTGGGGAAAACCCTTGGCGACGCGCGAGGCCCTCGAAAAATGCCCAAATATGGTCATACTTGAGGAATTTTTCCGAGGTACGTGGTGGAAGAAAGGCTAAGGGTTAGCGACAGTTTTCGCTGGTCGAAAAGAACAGAGTTGAATTAGACGTGATATCGTGTAGAGAATTGAATTAAGTAAAATTTGTACATAGTATTGTAATTACATTTCTATAATCAATAAATAAATATTATTATTATTGTAACACTACACATATATAACACATTATACAATTTATGTTACGTATTTGACAAAATGTTGAAGTACTTCCTACATTAACCTACAAAACTCAGGAAAACTTCACGCAACGCAAAATTCAAAGAAATTACCGAGCATCGCAAATGAGTTTCACAACTTGCTGAGCCAAGTCTACTAGGGAGAAGTAACGCGATTCAGTTTTCGTTAAAAATCCGACAAATTCGTTCGAAAAAGGTTAGCGGTTGCCAGTCGCGTGGGTATTCGGGAGCAGGGAAAAAAAACAAGGCTTCGCAGACGTATGAGAACAATGTCCGGGCAAAGCGGATTCATCAATGCTCGAGGACTGGATTTAAGATTCCCCTTGCATCGCGGAAGGATGGAGGGAGTCGGTGGTAAGCGAGGAAAGGAGGGGGGGGGCTGCGTGAGGTAAAGGGTGGAACGAAGATCGAGGGATGCACCTCACAATCTCCGCAGACTGACGCTGCCCGTAAAGAGTATAAATGGCACGTATAAGACGGGCGTCTTCCTCTTCGGCGTCGAGGACGCCCCAATGCTGCTTGAGGAGGGGGGATGGGAAAGGCGGGAGCGACGTGCAGCTGAAAATTAATTTATTGGAATCGTAATGGAAAATGCTGGCTCCGTGAGAAGACTGGCGAAAAATGGATGGAACGAGGCGGAGGAAGCTGAAAGAACTCGTAATTACAGAAATGTGTTTTCTTCCTCAAAGCTTCTCTATCTCTACCGGTTTGCATGTGTCCAGGTGGACGATAAAAAACGTGCTGCAGGCACTCCCGTTTCGTAGTACCCTCTACATATTTCCGCGCGATAATTTGCTTCGTCCTCGTATACTTTATGCGAGCAAAGTCAATATAAAATGAAATGCTTGCGATAAACTGGAGTAAACTGCAGCTGATAATACCTGTCGCGTGATATTGTCACTCGTAACACATCGTGAGGAGAACGCTTACTTATATCGATGATAAATTAGATTGGTAATTAAATGTACGGGGACACAGTTTCTTTTTAGCGTTGCTTGAGTAACTTTTGGTGGAAAAATGTTTCCTGTAAGATTTAAGAGCGATGCCATTTTTTTAATTATTACTTAGGTAAACAGAAAATTTGTGAAAAATCCTTAAAAAGTATGTACGAATAAACTTTATTGATTGATATATGTAAGAATTAACAGTTTTTCAAGTAAGTACCATTCTGTTTAGCTTATTAAAATTCTGATTTTTGTTCATATTGTGTTCCTTTAATTGTGGTTGAGAATATTGGCATACGTAAAGCAGACGCAATTTCTTTTTCATTTAAAACTAATTAAAAACAAAAGTAACGCTTGCCCTTCGATCGAGAATGTCTTGAATTTAGATGGATGAGGTTAGGTTCGATTAATAATTCAAATTTGATCTTTTATTATGTTTCAGAAACTATTGGGTTGGCAACTAAATGATTGCGGATTTTGTCGATAGATGATTTTAGTACATTCTTTCGTTTTGTCAACGTGTTCAAAGCACCTAACCTATATTGTTTGAATTCTCACCTTTAGTTGGTAAGAAAATTGTATCGATTATTTATTTAGCTTCGTTTTTATCTCAATTTAAAAATGGAAGAATAAAACACGCATTTCAGACAAATTTTATTGTATTATTTCCGGTAAAGCAGGAACGCATCGCAAGCATACAAGAAGTTATGAGCCGTATATGGGAATAAAGCCTTGAAAGAAAGGATTTATTTATTTATTTCGTTTCATGCAGAACTATTTAAATGATAATATTTTTAATGACGCTGATGATTTAAAATCTCGTTCATTTCAGTTTTTATGAACATAGAATTATGACACTGTCTGAAAGATGGCACAAGGTCATCGACAAAAACGGACAATACCTAATTTAATAAAGTTATATTTTGAAGTAAAAATTTTAAATTTTCATTTTTATTTTTAATCCGCAATCACTTAGTTGCCAACCCAGTATATCACGGACAATACTTTTTCAATTATCTTCTTTCATAAGATCTTCAATTTCACAGCCGTGGTACCGGTACTTTTCCCAAACTCTTGCGTCCACGGGATGAAATAACCTAATAAGGGCGAATTAAGACGCAGGGGTTCAAATTAGGAAGGTACAATGCATACGCTGTCTTCTACGCGGTAGAATAGATGGAAGAACAAAAGGCTCGAGCAGAGAGAAGGTTAAGAAAGTGCTGGATCTGACACAATTCCGCCGCTTTGACATGAGATGTACCGTAATATGCTAGGACTTGAAGGGGAATACGATCTTCTAAAGATCCCTGTTTATTGTGCAGGAAGCTACCCCTTTTGCTCGATGGGTTTTGGAATTTCCACGAGGATGAAATCTATTTGCAGACACAAACGAATTTCGACGTGAATTCATCCACAGCGACGTCCCCGTTATTGAATTGATATTTATTAATTAATACGTTTGTTTAATTTATTTGAATTCACCGACAGAGGACGTTCACTAAATTCTCAACTATTGGAATTCGATTTTCTACAAACACGACCCCAAAAATGAAAGTTAAACAAAACGACATTTCATCCCATAGATATTGAAGCTACAACAGGGATTTCCGTGAAAATATTCAAAGTTTTATAAATGCAATTAAGAAAATTGAACCTGAACAGAGATTTGTCTTACTCTTCAAATATTATGACGTGAACAATACTGAAAGTGTTTCATAATATTTGCATATTATGCTCGTTCTGAATCTTATTTCACAATTAAAGCTTCCCGTGAGTGAATAAAAGTTCGACGTCCATTTGTAACCTAATTATAAACTGTACTTTGTATATTTCATACATTTTCCTAAATTACGCTCAGCAATTCTATATATTTGAAATGGGGTTTTATATTACCAAATAAAATACACTCTTATTTAAAATACTGTAATATTTTATTATATGGCATGAGGAAGGTGCAACTCTAACTAGCAAAACGCAGTGATCGAAATTCCTATGATCTGTTCTGGATCCTTCAGCCCATTTGTTCTGTTTCTTAACGTTTTCGTACTTTTTAGAATGCAAAATATTGCTTGGGTTCTTAGAAGAAGCCCTTGAGAAAGGACGTTAAAAGAAAGCTGATTTATGATTAATTTTTGCTTCGTAATGGCGCCCCTCGACTTTCGCATACAATTGATTCCTAAAACCGTGTTGACTGTTCGAAAGTAGAGGAATGTAAAAAGATATGCACCAAAAACTGTGTTTTAAATTATTGATCGGAACAATATTGTAGCCTGATGGTTAAAGTCTGATGTCCCTTGAGAGGGGGCAGCCCAGTATCCTGCTCGACTTACGATATCCCCTCAGAAGGGACATCCGACCGCAAAAGATTGAAAAGTTGAATTTTTTAAAATGTGCGAAAGTCGAGGGGCGCTTGTATGTGGTGCGCGTGACTTTTGATAATTGAGTGAGAAAACGAAGTGCGAATAGGAAAGAAGGTCAAGTAAGTGGACGAAAGAATGCATCGAGAGGGTCAGTTTGGGTGGAGAAGCGAGTATGAATAGACCTATTAAAAACAAAGTCATTTTATATTTAAAAAAGTACAAGTGCCCCTCGACTTTCGCACACAATTGGTTTCTGAAACTGTGTGCGTATGTTGAATGTTCGAAAGTAGAGGAATGTAAAAAGATATGCACCAAAAACTGTGTTTTAAATTATTGATCGGAACAATATTGTAGCCTGATGGTTAAAGTCTGATGTCCCTTGAGAGGGGGCAGCCTAGTATCCTTCTCGACTCAGATGGGATGTCCCTCAGAAGGGACATCCGACCGCAAAAGATTAAAAAGTTAAATTTTTAAAAATGTGCGAAATAGCGAATTCTGCGAAAGTAGAATGCGGGGAAATTGAGGGGCGCCTGTATTTCTGTATTCAATTTTTAACAGTACACTTTTGTGAGCATTAAAATTTATTATGAATTCATAAATTGATAACGTTTCCCGGATGCCCATCGGACGCGGCAATTAATTGCCATGGACGATAAATTCGACGGGGAAAGGGGTAGTAAGATAACAGCGAAAAGATAGCGCGGCACCGTTGCTAATTTCCACCCCTGCCTTCGATCCGTTCCACGCGGAGGGCGAGGCAGCGGCTAGGAATTTTCTGATTAAAACGTTATTTATTACGTCGAATTCTTAATTTCGCAGAGGGGTTTGTAGACGTAATTAAAGGGTGGGGGCGGTGGTCTTGTAGTCGATGAAAAGCGACGGATGATCGAGGTGAAGACGAGGTGGTATTTCGACTGAAATTATTGGGTTGCCCAGGAAGTTCACGCCAATTTCCGGTTAACAAAATTTTAATTGAGGTATTACTCTCGTTTTCGTCTCGTGTCAAGAAAACGGTATACTTATATATATCTTGCAGAAGAATTAAATAACTTCTTTATACAAATGTAAGTCTTTTTTGCTCATTTAACCCCTTCAGGGTTACGGTTTATTATTCGAAGTTTCTTCCATGGTGGAGCTGATCTTTTCTTGTCATTACAAGCATGTAATTGTTACAACAGTACATGCATCCAAGATTTACTTTATTATGAAACAAATTAGATACATAAATTCCAGCAGGTAATTAGTGTAATGAATTAATTCATAGACTGACAAAATAGTGATACAATCGTTAAGATATCCACGAAATTTAGTAGCCCGAATGTATGTATATGTAATTCCGGCTATAAATACATTTTTGCCATGTCGTATATACAGGGTGAGTCATTTAATTGATTCACTTCAACTTGCTTGTAAACTATAATATATTGTATAAAACAAAATGCCTTGAATACAAATTATTTAATAGCATATAGTGCAGTTATTTGTATATTCCTATTTGTATATTAATCAAGGTATAGAAATCACCTCGTTCTTTTTTAACACGTTGAATGCTACGCCAGTTTTACAGATGTTGCCCGTGGCGCCACAATAGATTTTCTATTATACGATACATGCAACGTTGAGATATTACCAACAACAAATAAGTTACTGTTTTTAGATGTTTTACACTGCATTAATTTCTTCACATCACTGTATTAACGATGGTAATAATAAAAAATTGATAAGTATCGACATCTGTCCAAATTATGTGAGCCTGCCGGTCACCGGTGACCCCCGTGGCATTCAACGTGTTAACGGTAATATAATATATTGCATTTGACTATACAATTCGAGGAATATTGAATGCTTGAGTATAAAGTCCCCATGAATAACTTATCAATGTACACGATGAAGCAGAAAGAAACAACTAATTGCACTGCATTACCATTAATACCAAACAACCTTCGTCCGTAACATTTTCTTGAACAGCAAACGCTTTCCAACTGAATTCAGCTGAAACAGTTAAACCAGCCACCCTGTATACGATACAACCGTTCAAAGGGTTAAAGCGTGGCACGAGCTCCTCGGACAGCCTGATATGCGGTTTAAAAATATAAAAGCGGTCTTTACAACCGAGACACCGTATCACGAAACGATCCTGTACGCAACGTGTATATTAACTGCAGCAATATCTCGTCGCGCTATCAGCGTGCGAGCACTAGTCTAAATTCCAGCGTTTTAATATAGCAACAACATTTAACTGGCGCTTTACAGTGCTTCGAGGCAAGACTTTACCACCCCCCTACGCCCTGTTGCCACCCCTTACCTCGTGTACGGTGCGAGGTTAGCGACGAGGGAGGGGGGAAGTTCGCGTAAACAATTTCTTCGCAAACTTCTCTCCTTGCAGGCACCTTCGGCTAGAATTTCGAATTTCTAGCCGAACCACCCTCTTCCCCTCCCAACCCCACCCTCCCCGCAGCCCCTGGCTCGAGCACCGTAGTAGCGGCATCAACTTCTTCTGTCGCGTCCCAGCCATTTCTTCTTCTTCCGCGTACAATTACGGCTAGAACACGATCCCGAATAAGTTTCGATGTCTCGGCCGGGCGACGCGACGTCACCGCCTTATTGTTGTGAAACTTTCCTTCTGTCACGCGACTGACGCGACGCGTACACGTGTGTTCGAAGGTGTCAGGTAGGAGACCGACCGTTTATCAAGAGACTGAACGATCGAAAAGTTTGGAGAAGAAACGATAGCTGGTTTTGTGAAATGAGAAAATAAGGGCAGGTACGTTTCGGCTAATTTACGTGAATGTAGGCGATTACTAAAAAAATAAGAGTCTGAAAAATTGTTACTAAAACCATTAATTTAATAAGATGATTCAAATGCTTTTAAATTTATGTAATATTATAAATATTTTAAATTTATATAATGTATAACATTGTTTTGTTAAATTTATTGCTTGATTTGAAAACATGCCGACATTGATCACTTGAGAATAATTATCCACACTCTACAAAATATTAATTTTTGGATAAAAACTGTTATCCTAGTTTTATGTGTTTAATTCTGTTTCACGGGATATAGAGATCAGGCATTTCATTCCAGTATAACGAATAAAATATTTTCCATCTATATTATTTAGAAATTATATTCCAGCACTATTAGACTATTATACATTTTTTGTGCGATATACGTTTACTTAAAGCACAGAATATAACAGTCGAAATTACACGAACGTCCGAATGTAATGTTTTTATGATTGCAAGGGTTGAGATAATGGAACCTTTTAATAATAGGATTTATCGACACAAAATTCCATTTATTTAAAAAACAGAGATAAAAGAATTAACGGCTTGCGCAATATTTAAATATCTCGTACCTCGGTGACTATTAAATCGCATACATTACGTGTATACACCTCGTATTCGTTAGTATCGAGACATTCTACTCGAATATTAGAATACTTCGATAATGGGTGTCCACTGTTCGTTAACCATTAAAATATTATCTCGGAATCGAAATCGAACCGTTCCACCCTCCCGCCCTTTCCGCATAGAAGGCGAGTTTTAATAAATTCCTGTCGGAGGTGCATTTTTACGCGCGGTGATTTTCGTCGTTCTGTATTCGCTCGTCGGGACGTAACGATAGCACTTCCGATAACGGTGCTCCGAATAACAACATGAAAGTTATTATTTTACAAAGAGGCATTTCGTATTTCCGATGTTTTTGTAGCAGACACTCGAAACCTCTTCGCTTTCGACGGGCGCGTGTATCTCGTATTACCGCACTCGCCCGATCTCGAACGAGCAGACAGAGGGTCGGGCGGATGTACAGGTATTTTATGTGTTTGTTGATTTAATTGCAATTAACCGGCTCTTTATCATTCGGCAATATCGGAAACGGGAAGAGGATGTATCGGTTGGGGTGTAAATCGCGGAAAAAGAGGGGCAGGGACAGAGGGGAGACGTACGGAGAGAGAGAGACAGAGATTGAGATAGAGAGAAAGAGAGGGAGAGAATGAGAAAGAGAAGGAGAGAATGAGAAAGAGAAGGAGAGAAAAAAAGGGGGGGAGAGACAGAGATAGAGAGAAAGAGAGTGATGGAGAGAAAGAGAGGGACAGACAGAGATAGAGAGGGAGAGGGGGTGAGAAAGAGAGGGGGAGGGAGAGACAGAGATAGAGAGAAAGAGAGTGATGGAGAGAAAGAGAGGGAGAGACAGAGATAGAGAGGGAGAGGGGGTGAGAAAGAGAGGGGGAGGGAGAGACAGAGATAGAGAGAAAGAGAGGGAGAGAATATCGGAAGCGAATGAACCAGAGCGGAGAGAGTGTTATTTGTTTGCACGGATCTGCCTACCAGTGTTAATTAAATAGGATTTATATTCCAGCGTATCGTTCAACTATACCGAGCGCGCGCCGACTCGTTGAATTAAAAATCGACGGTATAATGGAATACTTTTCGTGCGGTTCGAAATAGGTTCGAAACTATTGTGAACAAATGTGTGTATATTGCTGTGCCATGCGGCGAAACGAAACGATACAGGTACCGAAACACGGATAGAACACGGATCATCCCGAAACGCGATTACTTTTATACACGTTCAGTTTTGCGTCCCGTTTATTCATCCTAAATGCATAAACGGGTCGAATGATACGACCATTCACGGATGCGCTCGAAACAGCTGGTAATTCGCTAATGTTTCAGTTCAGCAAACAGATTAATCCACGCATTGCGTTCGTAAAAGCTTAGAATAATTATTATTGCATCAAAATCGTGACCGTACACGCTCGTTGATCGGCAACGTCGCAACTAATCGATTCCCAACAGATTTACTCGATTACTCGATAAATGCAGAAAACGTTCGTAGCAAGAAACTGTATCGATCTAAAAATACGATCGGGCCGCAACAAACTCGAGCCGAATAGATCGGGGTTAATAAAATAATGCGATAACGAAAAAAGAAAACAGGACAGAAAAATACCGAATAAAAATTAACGTCAGGTCCGTGCCGTTCCAATTTATCCGAACGAACCCATTCGGCACAAAAGTACTTATCAGTACTCGCGGACAACCAATTAAATTTGTTCGACGAAGCGGACGCGAGAAATGGAAATGATGGCGTTCCGTCGAACACGAAGAAACGAATTGCCGATAAACGCCGATTGTCGTCGCTCGCACAAAGCCTCCTTCCTTCCTTTCTCTTTTTTCCTCTCTTCCCGCACCCTCTACCCACCCTCTCTCCCATCCCTCTCTCTCTCTCTCTCGCACTCCTTCTTTCCGACCCACTGGAACGAGTCACTTGTGCACGCGCCCCGGCTCAGAGGCGCGAATAATTTACACGCCCCCTGGTCGTGTCGCGGCGGTGCGACGTTCCCAAGACGCTTCACCCTCCGTCAATCACACGCGTGGTAATCGCGAATCGCACGGGCCAACGGAGGCCAAATTCCCGTGGAACATTACAATGCGGTTTGTTAGGAGATAATTTCACGGTAAATCGGAAATTAACCTGATTACCGTCGCGAGAGGTCGAAGATCGATCGTCTCGCCGCGGTGCCGCGGGGATGGCTGTGGAAAGAACGGGCGATTTAAGCGGCAAAGAGATTAATAGAGCATTCCGCGGTCTTCATCGCCGGTCGAGGTCCCGCGTGTACCGGCCCCCGAAGCTTTTATCAATTAAGCGATGGCGAGTGTCCCGCGGTTCCGCGTTCATACGGGGAACGAACGAGCGAACGAATAAAAAAAAGCGGAAGAAGCACGAATATGACATGGTACAGGTCATATCGACGAATCGAGTGGACGAAACGATCGCGTACAAGCGCGGTTCCACTTTGCCGAATGGTTTTGCGGTTGGACATCGGTCGTTTTTCGAGGGAAACGGAAAGTACTCGATACGCGGGCGCGCGCAAACGCGTTGACGCCGATACGCAAGAGACGTCCCAGCGTGTTGGGCAACCTCGTTTTGATATTCTGTGTTTGTGCAATTACACGCGACCCGTTTCCAAGCGGACGTTCATCGAATTAAGGTGCATTATGATAATCTGATTCGATACTGCGACGCCGCATGAACGCATTCGGCATTAATCGTGGCCGCCGCTTCACGGTAGCGTTTCAGCGACCGATTCTCCCTGACAAGCAATTTTTAGCGTCAACTCACTCGATCACGCGTACTTTTGCCGCCTAATTTTGGTGAACGGAAAATGTTCTTGAGTTACGTTCCGTTTGCGGAGAAATGTGAGTTCGCAACAGGTTTACGGGTTTGTTGGAGTTGTTGCAATCAGACTGTGGGTCTTTAACCCATTTGCATCTTGACTCTATTTAACACTTTACCGACAGCTAGTGGTTCAATATACGCACTCCGATCGGCCCTATCATCTCACTCTACTAATTAATAAAAGTGAAATTTCCTATATAATTTTAAACCTGTCTACGTCCGATTACAAATAATTAGAACGAAATAAAATTTCACGATCATTTACCATTACTAATTTTCAAATGAACCAATTTTCATGGACCTTGTGGCGACCTTCCTGTCCTCACTACTAGGAGGGATATAGCACCACCTTTTTCGCAAATGCTCGAACCGGGCCACGATTACTATATATACAAATTCTGACCTGTCCTTTCCTATCCCTGTGTCTAAGGCAGGGGCCTACTTTCCCAGCCATGCAATTTAATTTTAAATTATCTAGCATAGACCTAAAGGATAATCATAGAAATAACAAAAAAATATTGGTGGCAATAATTTAAATTGCAAAAAGGATTTTATTGCTAACGGAAATTTCTCGGTAGTATAGTGGTCAGTAGTGGTCGGTAGTATCCACCGTGGAGGATTTATTATTTTATTATTGTATATAATTTTTCCTTTTATTTCTGTATATTATCTACCGCATGCAACTAGCAAAATAACATTTCACCTTTCCCTTATCTTCCCTGTAACTCAACACCTATTGTACAGTTTTTGTTCTTGCCATTTTCTGTATACAATCTATAAACAATGTATATAACAATGTATATCAATGTATAAACAATTAAATTTAGTTTAAGTTATATATAATGTAGCATTAAGTGCCTTATATATATTATACCCTTGTTCAGATTGTGCGCGCTCCATGCAGGGGCTTTTGATCTTATTTTGTTGTATCCCCTTTGTTACCCTTTGTACGTTTTGATTTATTGCACTTGTATATATTTATTTATTTGTTTGGCAATGAACGTATGTTACAAAAAAAAAAGGCAGGGGCCTACTAGATAAGCCTTACTGACGAGTCCACAAGCGTCCATTGCGTCCACAAGCAAGACAAAACATCCCTTCCCAATCCTTTTCCTTCTCTCTCTCCCTCTCTCTCTCTTCCACAACTGCCACAACCTAATTCTTTATTATTCCAATTTCAACAGAGATTCTACGTAGAAGCACTACGTACAGGTATGCTTTCCACAATCGAAAAAGTCGTGCACAGTTCCTGTTGTTTCGAAATATTCTTCTCGAAAGCGCGAAGCAGCCGCGCGGCTTCGTCGCCGCTTATCTCGGTCTTTCAATTTCGCGTGTCATCGCGGGCGCGGGAACGATTGCGGGCTCAAGCCGCGGGTTCCGTAAGAAAGCCACCGCGCCATCGTCAACCACACACGTCGGGCGCATTCCTATCGAAACACTTTTCGCAGCGAAACGGGCGAATTTCTATTCACGACGACGCGACGCGACGCGCCACGAGGCATCTACATAATATTATGCGTACGGTGAAACAAAGTAGTACGCAAAAGTAGTTTCTTCTTGGGCCGCGGCGCATCGCGGCCACCCCTTTCATGGGGTGAGTTGGGAGGCGGTGTGGAAGTTCGGCCGGATATTGTTGTAGCTGACTCTCATACTCCCAGGGCTTGCTAATCTAAATTAAATGAGGGGATGCTAATGATCCGTTACCCCGAAAGGATACGCCGCTTCGGTGGCACCACCCTTTAATCGATTCAGCGCGACGAGGGCGATGTGGAGAGAAAAAAAGAGGAGGACGGGAAAGTCACCGGCTCCGCTTACGAATCGCTGGTGGCTTTATGTAATCGTGTAGACCATTTGCCCTCGGTTTCTTTCTTCTCCGCTTTCCTCGCCCCTCTGCCCCCTCCACCCCCCCCCGCGTTTTCGCTCTTTTATGCTCTTCTCTTCTCGAATACCGGAATCGAGGACACGGATAACAGCTTTTCAATAATTCGCTTTGTCGATCGCTAAAGAACGTTAAAGCACGCGCAATAAACTGTGCAGGCTTTGTTGCGGTTCGTTCGTACCGTTTGTGTTTATTGCTGTATTGATTTGTTGATTCTCAGGCTCCAAGTGATAATTGGATATCCGAGGGCACGGGTCGTCTGTGAAAAATGGGCGAGCCTTTTTTAAAGGGGAACGAGCATGAGACAAGGGCAAGCGTAGTTCGCGATCACTGTGCTGTTGCTGTTACGATTCATACGTATCTCTGCCTTTGTTGAACATTTTTCCCACGCTTTTTGTTGTTATCCCGTGTTATAACTCTAATTGATTTGGATACTAGTACACCGGGTATACCAGGCGTTAGCAAATTCATCTGAGTATTAATTATAACTCTTTTCACTCATTAATTTGCATGCTCCATCCAGGCCTGTAAGACTTTCTCTTATATTCTTACAGTGTAGGTATGTAACAAGATTCAAGCCCCTTAAACCGGATATGCAAATTAGCAAATAAGTGTTGGTTTAAACTAGATTTCTTTAATGCTTCTTTACACTATTTTAGAATAGCCACCTATAAATTATATATATAAATGTACATACAGTAGCGGACAAAAGTTTAAGACCGCAGGGTTAAAGAAAACAAGGAAATTAATTAATAAGAAATAGCGCGATAAATAAAAATTGTATTCCATGTTAATCGATAAATAGTGTTCTATCATAATGACGACAAAAATAAGTACTTGAACAATATTTGCATACTATAAAACTGTATTTTACATTGTCCTGTCGTCTTAAACTTTTGTCCGCTACTGTATATGTCGATCAAAAAGAAAATGTAATATTTCTCTTTCATTCTACTGATTATATTTGTCAACACTGTATAAAAATTGTATTCTACTGTTTATTCATGGGTTTTTGTTTTTCCCGTTTGAATAAATGAATAAATAAATAAATAAGTAATTCCTTAGAATTTTTATTATTAACCATTAATACTTATTTTGGTTTATTCGATTCATCTGATAATTTTACACAACGCATAGGCTATCGGAATTTTTACACAGAACTGTTCACTCTTCCGTTTCCTATTTACCTTACATTTCCACTATAGAAGAAAATTTATGCACGCAGTACAAGTCTATCTTCTGAAATAATCGAAAACCCCACATCAAGATCGCAGAAGCTCAACTTGTATCTGACAAAATAAACATCTTTGAAGACGACCCAGCGCACTCGGCGAGTTCGCCTAATCAGTTTATCGAACCGCGTTAGGATACAAAGTGCACGGGCCGGATATCGCATCGAGACGTTACCATGAAGTAGTGGCGGCTACGTTTTAGACTCCATTGACGACCCACGGTCGCTCGCGAGCATTCAGATACGAGTCGATGGGGGTTGATTCGAAAGGGAAGCAGTGAAGCGGTCGACTTGCTTCTCCGACCCGGTTGCGACGCGAATGTTCACGGATGAAATGCAGTGACCGGTATCGGTAGACTGTGCATCGGAATGCATACACGTACGTGCACGTCCCGTGGCGCCAGCTTTCTTCAACGCGACACTCGAAAAAGGAAGCTGACGCGTTTTGATTTCGTATAAAATTCCTAGTCTGTATCGGTATGCCTTGGATGCGAGTCGTCTCCCAGTGCGCAACGATAGAGGGGCACCCTGTTTGAGTGCATTAGAGACGTATACGTATGTCCCTTTCCTGAGCTGCGCGACAAAGAATTCCGGCTGTCTGCCGATGCGCGTGTATGATATTCGATTTATTATACTATCGATGGAATGCGATGTACGTATTTTATAAGTATCAAGAGGGAGGTTTCTTAGATCAAGAGGGAGGTTTCTTAGATTCGGATTCAATACTTCTTTCTAAAATTTCAAACGGTTTAAATGAAATGTACAGTGGCTCCAAAAAGTATTCGTACACCGTATTATAAGGAAATTCATCTACTTCTGAAATTCTGATTTCAATGAAACTTTATGCGTGTACAGAGCATGGTGTGTCCTGCATGGAGCAATTTTTTTGACGGCAAAATATCTTTTAAGGAGGCTGATAGCGAATCTTAAAGTTACAGCTGTTTTTATTTTTTTATGACAGAACGATAGGGTATTAAAAATTAAACATTTTCTATTTGAAAGGTTTTGCTTCATCAAGTACCATTACAAAGTTATCTTTAAAAAATTAGAGAAAATTCAGAAACTTCAACGCAGGTTTCTCCTCTTTAAAATGGCATTTAGATGAAAAGAAGAGATTAATTCATACGTATACTATTATGATCTACATACCCACAAAGTTTTATCAAATACTTCTATCAGACTCAGAATTTCAGGGTTAAACGAATTTATTTGTGACATAGTGTACGAATACTTTTTGGAGCCACTGTATATCTCCTCTAGGTAATATTAATTTTTATGCGACAATCAGAATGGTTAGATTTTCACATACTTTTTATTCCATTTGCCTTAGATCTTGCTTTAGCTTTACTGATCTAGTTACTCATATTACCACTTTTGATAATAATTATCGTCAAATAATAAACCTATTTCGCCTGTCTATCGGTGTGTTCCGCAGATCAATTTCCAGAATATTGCAACCTCCGTACGTTATCAACAATCCATGTTTATAAATAAATAATTAAATAGATGATTCTGAAGTAAAGAAAGGATGAAAGTACTTGAACAACTTTGTGAATCGTTGTATTAGTATCAAACTAAGTTGTAAACACTTAGCCGACCGAATGGGGAGAACTCCCAATTTTTCCTCAACAAAGCGGTGCCATTCATTCTATTTACTTTTGTTATTAATTGGTCCCGAGATGGTGTTGAATTTATTAAAAATTGTGCTTTGGGGAATTTATGAACGGTACTGGTTTAAAACTAATTAATAACAAACGCAAACAAAATCAATTGCAGTGCTTTGTTGAGGAAAAAATGGAATAACCCCCCATTCTGTCGACTAAGCGTTAAGTAGGTATTGAAGTAAATTATCGCTGGCATTAACGCTATAATTATCAAGACCGGTCAAAATGACCAATTTCTAATTTTTCATGGAAACTTGCTAAATTTGTTGTGGTAATTTATTATGACTTTTGACAATTTACTATGATTTTTACTGTAATCATTCCGATTTGTTTTCCTCATATTATTGGGTTGTTCGAAAAGTAATTTCATTTTTTCCTAACACAGGGCTTAATTGTATCTTTTCATAGCTAACTTTACACTTAAGCAGCATGGTCATTATATATTTTGACAGCATATACAGTAGGACTTGCTTGTGAAAAGTTTCGATTGATTCTACCCAGTAGATTTTGATTGGTGCCCTATCAAATATGGAAAGTAAAAAGCAACACTTTCGGTATATATTACTTTTTTACTATCGAAAAAGTGAAAATGCTGTTCAAGCAAGGAAAAAATTATTCGATGTGTATGGAAAAGATGTATTGACAGAACGCCAGTGCCAAAACTGGTTTGCAAAATTTCGATCCGTCAATTTTGATGTTGAAGATGCACCACGTTCTGGAAAGCCAGTTGAAGCTGACGAAGACACAATAAAGGCATTAATTGATGAAAATCGGCGAATAACAACTCGTAAGATCGCTAAGAGATTAAATTTATCGAATGGACAATATATAATTCAATAAAATATTTATTCACTATAAAAAAATCGTCTTTCATTTGCATAAAAAGAAAAAACGAAATTACTTTCCGAACAACCTAATAGATATGTTTCTTCATATAATCTTCAATTTGATTTCCTCGTCACAAATAAGTTGATAAAATACGTTTGTCCGTATTTCTTTTTTTTTGCAATATTAATAGGTTTTTAGAGTGTTTATGGAGATCTGGATTATTATACGCTGCACGACACAATTTTTGTTTTAAGCTTCAAGTATAGTACTTTGACGCAACACAATTTTCATTCCGATGCATGTTTTCCACGCGTACGCGAAATATGAATTTTTCAGGCACAATGCTTCTAAAATGCAAATCTGTGTATCGCCAGCATAATCGCTTTGATCCCGTTTAAAATGCTGTGAAAAAATTCAGCTACAAGGATTCATTAGAAAGCTCGGTTGTAAAAACGTACGATCATCTGGCGCTTTTTTTAAGTGCCTTCAGAGGTAGCAAATTATTTCTCGTCGCAAATCGACCTGTATTTCGTGCTTCTTTCAAAGGATCATTAGAGGTGCTTAAAAATACTGAAGTACCGAATATTTGTACTATGTTTGCACAACAACGGTACGTAAAAAATATGAAGATTCCTGTGATGAGGAAATATAATTTTCACGGTGGACAATTTCTGAAAATATGTCACGGACAACGCGCGAAATAAGAGAAATTGCATTCCCAATGCGAATATTACCAAACATTTAATAGCCAGAGGCATACCCAATGCAAAACAGTGAATTATTCCACATTTTATTTCTACGAATAAAAATTCTATTTCCATAAAGATAATTCAAAATCCGCAAAAAAGCATGAATACGATTCAAATATCGTCTAATTGAAGAATTCTACTTTTCTATCGCCCACAACAAATGAATCAAAAACAAATCTTTCGAACAATTTCTGCCGATATGAGAGCGAGTAGCATCAGGTCCTAGATAGATTGCATTCGACAAAATGAAAAAACGTTTCGACGCGAAGATCTATAGTTCCTTCAGAGGCCCATCAATCCCAACAGGCATAGCACTACGCGCATAGACAGTTCGGCATAGTGGATCGTGTTTACACGAGAATTGATGTCCCGGGACACGAGAGAGGGAAAAAAATCACAACACCGTGACAGATGCGAATGGGTACGCGTGACTTTTCATAAGCACGAGGAAACTGCGCCGCGACGAACAGAAACAAAACGAAAAAGAAGCGAGAAAGAACATGGGAACGAGAGAAAGAGAGAGAGAGATGCGACATGCGTCGAGTCGCAAATATGCATATGCAACATCACGTTTGATCATCGATCGCCCGTTCGATGTTTCATCGTTTAACCGGCCGGTATCACGGATCGCGGTTCTATTTGTAGCAGAAAAGTGTTCTTTTATGAGCTGCACCGCGCGAACTTCGATACATCGAAGCGGCAACGCCACGTGCGCATCCGCGAAGCTGTTTAAACCCAGTGGCTGTAACGCGCCGATAACAGTGTGCTGTCCGCGTGCTGCACACGGTCCGGGGGGTGGTGAACAAAAAAAGAGGGGAAAAAATGAAGAAAAAAAAAAAAAGAGGCGGGAGAAAGAAGAACGGGAAGTTCCGTCGGGCAGCCCTGTCAATTTTAATTGGCTTCACCGAGGCGTGCTAGGCCCTATTCATTGGATCAGTGATATGCAAATGCAATTTAATGACGCGATATCCTGTACGCGGCGATACCGGGCGGCGGGCTCGATTTTAATGATATCGATACGCACGGCGTGTATAATAAATTCAATACGCAGAAAGTTTGTACACAAGGAATATTATGTGAAATTACAAACCGGATGTGTATCGAAAACGGGCCGAGGATGTTAAACGCGGCGTATGTAAAGAGTTGCGCGAACGTTATAAAGCGTTTCGGGCTAAACGAACGGATCTGCACGAGAAATATTGACGTTTCGTTTTCCCGTATAGGCGAGATTTCGAATTAAACAGCACTACTCGTTGCTTTCAACGTGGGTTCGTTCTCGTTTCTCTGGTACTAATGAAAATGCTCGATTTTAGAAAACGTTTGTATCGCTGATACACATGCTGTTATGCTTAAATACCAGCGAGATACGTTAACATAATATTGGGTTGAAAATTAATATTGAAGAAAGGTAAATGTAATTTGTCGAAGATGTGTAAATTATTATATTATTAGGTTGTTCGGAAAGTAATTTCGTTTTTTTTATGATATGTCGAGCTTTGAGATTAAACCTTGGGCGTTTCAAATGATCATGAACGGTCGAATTCGATAAATTTAATCTCTTAGCGATCTTATGAATTGTTATTCGTCGATTTGCATCAATTAATGCCTTTATTGTGTCTTCATCAGCCTCGACTGGCATTTCAGAACGTGGTGCATCTTCGACATCAAAATTGCCGGATCAAAATTTTGTAAACCAGTTTTGGCACTGGGGTTCTGTTAATACATCTTCTCCATACACAACGGATAATTCTTTCCTTACTTGAACAGCATTTTTACCTTTTCGATAGTAAAAAAGTAAAAAATTCCGAAAATGTTGCTTTTCACTTTCCATATTTAATAGGACACCAACCAAAAACTACTGGGTAGGATCAATCGAAACTTTTCAGAAGCAAGCCTTACTATATATGCTGTCAAAATATATAATGACCATGCGGCTTAAATGTGAAGTTGACTATGAAAAACTACAATTAAGCCCTGTGTTAAGAAAAAACGAAATCACTTTCCGAACAACCCAATACGTTTATTGTTACTGTAGTTTATTGAAATCATAAATTCATAAAGTATAAACTAACGTAATGGAAAAATATGCGATTTTGTATAAATGTATTTCAATGTACAAGTTCGAAATTTATTCTAAATTTTCCTAGGATTTGTGTTTGTTTCTTACTTACACACTGAAATTAATATCAGCTTGTCATGTAATTATGATATGAACTAACAAATAATATTTCTTTTGAAAATATAACTTTAAAGAACTGTGACTAAACTGACAACTGAACGTTGAATATGAAAGGCTTTTATTTAAGCAACAATTTTGAAACCCACTTTTAAACTTTGAAAATCTGTTAGATTAAAACCTCCTAAATGTAATATTGTAAAAATAAAATGAAGAATCCTGTAAAAGAACATTACACGGAAGGGTACGAGTGTCTGCATATATTTATTGCTGTCACATTTTGATACGCATAATGTGTTTCAATATAATACAAAAGCTTAACCAGTCGTGGTGTACAATCCTCTTTGACACAGAATACGCCGGATACGTTAACTAATTTAATTTATTAGCTATGACAAGCTTAAAAATTCTTTGTTTCCTATTTGCTATCTGACTAATCCGTAATAATTGCATGCTTGCACGATAACAACGACCTATCGAAGCTGCAATTATCCAGCTAGTTATTATCGAGTTTAACAACAGAATGATAGGGACGCAAATGTAGCAATTATTTTGATGTATTGTATTAAATTGTACAGTGGCAGGTGTGAAATTACATAACGAATGAATTTAGAAAGGACATACGAGCAACGTGACATTCACACGTATAATTCGTATTTTTGTATTAATTTTAAAAGTACCCAAATTAATCACTATTAATGGATTTTTGTTTCATTTTTGAATTGTTTCGATGAAAAAACGGATAACAAACACAAGTTTGTATAATTCTATTCGTACCGTCATTTTCTACAATTTAGATATCCTACATAACTACTGCATTATTTAAATATGCAAAATGTAATACTGACGAACCGCGTATCCTTTTTGAACAAGCAAAACTATCGTAACAGTACGAAGGACGGTTTCAAGTAATAAAGATTATTTCGTTGAGTTTCGTCTAAGGGAACAAATATTCTGTTACATCAATATTTCGCGTGCACTCGTTCCAGTTTCCAATTTCCTTGCCCAGAAACGTCAGATTTTCTCGCATTAACATGTTTATCGACAGACCGCGCGCGAAAATGTATTCGATATCGCGGTCGTTTCGATCCCGTGACACCGATTCCATACAGAGACGTTAGTAGCGAGCGAAAACGAATTTTCAGCGAACCCGCGGAATGCAAGAGGAAGCCTGCTCTGCCTCGTGGATCCATTCAAAGAAGAAGGAAGCTCTCTCATTGTAGAATCCGTAGTAATAAATGTCTAATGTCATTCTTGTGCCACCTCGGTCGACCGTCACCGTTCCCCTCCACTCTCCCCCTACATCCTCTGTTTCTATCGCAGGTTTCTCGTTTCCCCTTCATCCTCAACTTCCGGCTTGTCTATCTCTCTTCCTCTAATTATCCCTTATCTATATCTCGGTCCATTTGGTTCGCAACGACGTTATCTCGCCCGCTCGGACTGAGCAGAGACGCCTCCTAATCTTATTACTCAAAGTGTCGGCCAGGGAATGAAGGAGGTTGCAACAGCAGTTTCCCTTCATACTGCGTGCACCACACTCTCACCTTGTCTCCATCTCTCTCTCTCTTCCTCTCTATCTGGTCCTTCTTCGCCTCTCACTGTCTCTTCTTCACTCGAACTCTCTTTCTGTCGTTCCGTCTATCGTCCCACCTTGAGGTTCTTCGTTGTACACAGGGCCTGTCTTCCTTCTCTCCCTTTTCCTCTCGCGTGCAACAGCAGTTTTCCTTCATACTGCGTGCACCACACTATCACCTTGTCTCTATCTCTCTCTATTTCTCTGTATCTGTCCTTCTCCGCCTCTCACTGTCTCTTCTTCACTCGAACTCTCTTTCTGTCGTTCCGTCTACCGTCCCACCTTGAGGTTCTTCGTTGTACACAGGGGCTGTCTTTCTTCCCTCCCTTTTCCTCTCGCGTGCAACAGCAGTTTTCCTTCATACTGCGTGCACCACACTATCACCTTGTCTCTATCTCTCTCTATTTCTCTGTATCTGTCCTTCTCCGCCTCTCACTGTCTCTTCTTCACTCGAACTCTCTTTCTGTCGTTCCGTCTACCGTCCCACCTTGAGGTTCTTCGTTGTACACAGGGGCTGTCTTTCTTCCCTCCCTTTTCCTCTCGCGTGCAACAGCAGTTTTCCTTCATACTGCGTGCACCACACTATCACCTTGTCTCTATCTCTCTCTCTTTCTCTGTATCTGTCCTTCTTCGCCTCTCACTGTCTCTTCTTCACTCGAACTCTCTTTCTGTCGTTCCGTCTATCGTCCCACCTTGATGTTCTTCGTTGTACACAGGGGCTGTCTCTTTCCCTCTCTTTCCCTCGCGCGTTCACCAGCCCTTTCTTCCGTCTCTGTTCCCTGTTCGAAGGCGGCTAACACTGACGTTGAGGGATTAAACCATTGCCAATCCGACTCTAATTACGAGTAACGGATTAGTACGTGTGCACTAGGAAAGTGCCGGGCAAACGAGGAAACTTTCGTGGACGACTACGTACAGAGAAAGAGAGAAAGGGAGATAGAGAGGGTGAGAGAGAGAGAGAAAGAGAGGATATTGCAAATGTTTGTTCCGTGCACGGTGTATCAACAAGAGAGGTTTACAAGGCTCCGCGAAACTCTGACCGAAAGATAAGATCGCTGTTTTCGTATGCACCGTTTGACGGACCGTTTTGTCGAACGTTACGCACTGAACGTTTCTCGATATTCAAAGGGGAGGGACATTTCCAGGGGAAAAAGGATGCGCCATTTTATGGTTGCATGCGAAGCCTCAACGGAAACGGACGGAAGATAAAATGGGTGACGTGCGACGGTTTCGTGTAGAGTTTCGAAAGCTTAGTTTATAATGCTAGATTGGCAGGAATATAAAGGATTCTAAAAATGGTAGATTCGTTTTATGAGATATACGCGTTCAACAATTTCACACGAAACGAGAAAAATGCACTGTTAGAGGGATAACAGAAGGGTAACTTATTTGTAACCGTTGTAACACAATAAAACAATTACATTTATCGAACGCTGTTAACCGAATCGAAAAATGGAGCGTGAAACTGCGCTTGAATAGATCAGCATTATTTTTAAATTGTGTAAAAACGGTTATGAATGCGTGAAATGTCATAGAATTATAGAATACAATGGAGAGTGTGTTATTCATTAAATACGGTACAACGTCGATTATTCGAGTAAATTGAGAGGCAAATTCGTTAAAAGAAACGATCTGAAAGTACCAATTTGTTTAAATATTTCATAAATCAACTGGAGATTAAACAATTTTCAAATATCGATGTTGTTTACGTGCAGAAATATAGCGTGGAAAATAAATTGAACGTTTTTAGATATTGCCAAGTTGCAGATTATCTAACATAAACATTTCTACAGCTTCTATTAGCTTTCCACATTTTGCCCATTACAATGTAACACTCAATGCCCGTAACTACACGCACACGATTTTCAAGTTTGCTTTTAGATACTTAACTTGGTTATTTGAAACAGGTACGATAGATGTTCTAGAATACAAACAGCGCTAATTACACAGCTTAAATGAACAAATATTCGTTTATTACGAGGAAGAAGGGAATGAAGGAATGAAACGTTGATTAGATAAATGGCACAAATTTTATTTACTCTTTTTGGTTTCCCCAGTCTATTATTGTCTACATGCTCAGTTATAATCAAATTGATAGCGACTAGTGACTATCTAAAGCAAGAGCAGAAACTCTTTTCTGAGATTTCTGCCGAATAAACGCTTAATTTTCACCAATTAATGCTGGATTCCTTCGCCATCTTCGTTTCGATGATAAACGTTGAAAATTTAAATCACTTTCTTCATATTTACCTCGCATCAAATTAGCTCAACTTTCCCACCTGTCTTTATATTTCCACCGTACCATTTTACATCTCAAAACTGTAGCGTTTCTAGACAATTTCACATTGCCCATTGAAGAATTTTTTGCCAAGGGCGGTATTGTAGTTCTTACAGGATTTGCACGAAGCAAACGGTATATCTGAATACAATTGCTCAGTAGCCTGGGTCGAAATGCTCTGGCTGAAAGACCGGAAGCAAATTGCCGGTGATCGCAGTCGTTCAAGAACAAAACAGGACGGTTAGTGTGCCATTGCACGGATATATCCCCGTTGGCCGTGCCCTCCTCTCGATGCCGGCCGCTTTTGCGTGGCGGTGACGACAGCGGAGCACCGTAGCCGAGCATTTTTGACTAATGGTCCGTGAACGAAACTGTTTGCCGCCATTACCGTAACCCACGGCCAGTGGCGTGCAATTTCGGACGAGAGCCCGGCGTCATTCGAATCCTGGACGGTCCTCCATTTTTTTTTTCTTCACCCTCCTCCCCCGAATACCTCGCCGGCTCCCGTCCACCAAACGAAATCGTTCCGCCGTATCGGAGATAAGAATCCTCGAACGACCGATCCCGGACCCGTTCGACCCTCAAAAATCTCGACTTTCGAGTGGATCGACATCGAAGAACCTTTCGTGGAGCGCCGTTGAAAGTGCTCGCAACACTTTCTTACATCCTCTCTTGAGCAGAAACGGTGGAGGGGGAGGGGGGGCTAAAAGACGCTATGAAACTTTACGAGCGAACTACGTGGCTAAACGAAATACTACAGATACGAGATTTAAGTTTATGTACGGCACACGCGTTCTTTCTACGCGACCTTTATGAAGTAGAGTTGCGTATAGGCATGAAGAACACGGTTCTCGAACTTTATAAATTCGACGTTGCGAGAGTATAGATAAATTGATCATGGCTTCCGCGAACAGGGGGCAACGAGGAAGCGCGATAGGTAGGCATTCATTGATTTTACAGGTTTTATGTTACCCGACGCATAAAAGAGAAAGCTTTAATATTGCATGGTTGACAAGGAAGAGGCACCTACTATGTTATAGCTATTGCTAGCTGTTTTCCGCGTCTTTTCTTTTTTACAGTGCTTGTTATCGACCGCAACAACGTTTTTTAAAACGTTAAGCTGATGTATTGTTCCGGCTCGTGTGATGATGTCCCTTCCTTTACTATTACCTAGACTCTGGTCCCGGGTGGCGCGATTTAACGAAAATAGTATTATGCTTCTTCGATTGTTTTGCTTCTTTTTGTTTTTCTTTCTGGTTCGTGGGCGAAGGTCGATCGCCTTTTAAGAGTTTTGGAAAATAGGAAGTGGGAGAGGAAAGTTGACAACTGTAAGGTGGAGGGAAAAGTTTGGGAAAGGGAAATCACTGGTAGAAGGGGGTGGCCACCCGGGTAGGTTAGGCTCTGACCCAGGGGATACGTAATGGTCAGGCCCAGACTCCGTGGTAATAAATCAGAGCCGACTTTTTATAATACAAACAATAAATATTGATCCCTAACAGTGCTTGCTTCAAAATCGGCGGATTTTCAAACAAACCTTCGTTTCTTATTTTACCCCCTTGATTTCCCAAAAATGTTGAAATACGTATTTCTTTATTTCTAACCAAAACGCTAAATACCAGTTTTCATAGTGCTTACTTCAAAATCGACGAATTTTCAAACAAACTTTCATTCTTTATTTTACCCCGTTGGGGGTTGATTTTCCAAAAACGTTCAAACACGTATTTCTTTATTTGAACCAGAAAGTTAAATACGTTTTCATAGTGTTTGCTTCAAAATCGGTGGACTTTCAAACGACTTTTCAACTCCTACTTAACTCCCTTAGGGATGGAATATCAAAAAAATCTTCCTTAGTGGGTGCCTACGTTATAAAAGGAACCCATTGTCCAAATTTCGTGTTTGTAGCTTCAGTAGTTTTAGCTCTGCGATGATAAATTAGTCAAGATATATCTTTTCATATGTATGAAGTATGATGTATAAAGTAATAGTAATTTGAAGGGAATTGTAGATATTTTATAACCGTTTGAATCACGCAAATTGGTTAAACAGATAACTTTTCGAGGGAACATGGATTACAAGGTTGCGTTGACCTTTCGCGTGAAACCTGTTCCGATCAAAAACGAAAGTGCCGTGAAATCGTTTCAACGTGAACGTTACGACTTGAAGTAAACTCGTTTCGTATGATGTATGGCTGTTTTAACTACTTGCAACGAAAATTACGAGCAAGGGTTTATCGCGCAGCTTTGCCAGCCGATGGACAACGTTAATCTCCCGCTCGTTTCACACTGACTGTTGAAAGTTGCGATATTGCATTGCTCATCCAGATAACGCGTCCACGTGTTACACTCTGCGACACTTGTTTTACATGTAACGATAAACGTCGAACGATTAATTGACGAGCGACATGCGACAGTTCTGAAATCCGAAACACACAAAGCGCACGAAATCCGTACTAAAAGCATGTATTTAATCGAAGAATATAAGAAAAGTGAAATTGATAATTGATATTCAGAATATCAGAATGAAAACGTTGTTCGTAATTTTGGACATACGTTTAATAATACGCAAATTGAATTTAAATAAAAGTTAGGAATCAATGAATGTCTATT
>JAOPTO010000459.1:0-11743 GCA_033822845.1 Tetrapedia diversipes | reverse complement strand
TTTAACACGTTGAACGCCCAGCATAAATCGGTGGAGTTTCTCCCAGGACCCAAACCCGAGACTCAGACTGTAAACAGCGCAATGTTATATTTACTTTATAATTTATTATTACTTTATATCGTATATACTTATCATAATTGTGTTACAAATAAAATTAGTATAAATTATCTCCAAAATCTTCTTTTAATTAGAAAAGTGTCAACCGTTTACAAGAAACATAGCCGTCACCCAGATATGGGTGACGTGGCGTTCAACGTGTTAACATGTTACTTTCTCCTGCACGGGACCCCCGTTTATCGCTCTATTATCGCGTAACCATTTCAAGAAGCCTCCTCGGCCGAGAGTCGCTGATTCCGCTGAAACCGCAGTTTCTCCGCGCGTTAAGTTTAAACTAGTTAGAGGAAAGTTAAGCCGGGGCTTATTCGTGTAAATACGCCCGCCACTTACGCCGATGCTAATTCCAGCGATCGATAAGCGACGCGAGGAGACTGCGACCACTTCCTGACGCGCGTCAAGGGATTCATCGGTCCATCTTTCGAATTTAAAGAAGGAATTCTTTAGTCTCTCAACCTCCAAGACCTCCTATTCTTTAAACGATTTTTCGTAACTTAAAAAGTCGATTCTCCTTCAATTTTTGATAATTTAAAGCAATTTGGATTCTCTATCATCGACGCCACGTTAAAACAGCAGAACGAAAGAAACATAAATTTATGCGCTGATTTAGAATAAAAATCGATAGTTTAATCATAGATTTTACAGAAATTCGAGAAATAAGTCTGTGGTTGCAACCTCTTTTACGAAGGCGATAAACGAAAGATAGATACTTATTAAACACATCTACATATGCATCAGCGTTGCACAATTGTTGCACGAAAAAAACATAAATCTACGCGCTCATTTGGAATAAAAATCGGTAACAGTACATTTCACAGAAATTCTAAAAATAAATTTGACTGTGGTTGCAATCTCTTTTTCACGGCCCGATAGCAAACGCGTTAAAATAGTAGGTACTTGTAATTCCGTTTTTTCATTTTTTGTTTTTTTGTTTTTTACAATCGATCACGTAAACACAAGGTTTCCGTATCGTTGATTGTGAAAGAGCGCGGTTTCGTTTTCTATCAATCAACAGCTAACGGCTTAATCTGATTATGCATAAATTACCGGGCGTCCTCTTACGGGACACCGGTAGCGGGACACCGTGACTGGGCGAGCACGGAGAAACCGGATCGATTTCAGGACTTCATTACTCCATCGTTATCGCCGCCTCTAATTGCGCTCATAATTAATCACAGACCATTTTTGCCCGGCCTTGGTAATTAAATTGTGAGCGCGTCGTTGATCCTATCGCGGTAATAACGTCGCGGAAAACGCGACTGAACGATGCCGACCTGTAGCGATGACAATAACCACGGTATTGCCGCTTGTTTAACGCGAGAAAGAAGAAACGAACGGAACACGGTGTCTTTTATTCCTTTTTCTTGCCGTTTATTGCTGTTCACGTTCGCCACAACGCTTCACCTTGGTTCGTACGCCCTCGTTCCTTTTTATACTTACAGTAGCGGACGAAAGTTTCAGACCAAAGGGTCAAAGAAAATAAATTAATTAACGAGAAATAATAGTATAAATAAAGTTTATATTCTATGCTAATCGATAAATAGTATTCTACCATAATGGCAATAAAAATAAATAGGTAAATAATATTTGCGAACCATAAAATTATATTTTACATTGTCCTGTCGTCTTAAACTTTAGTCTGTACAGTAGCGGACGAGAGTTTCAGACCAAAGGGTTAAAGAAAATAAATTAATTAATGAGAAATAACAGCATAAATAAAATTTGTATTCTATACTAATCAATAAATAGTATTCTACCGTAATGGCAATAAAAATGAATAGATAAATAATATTTGGGAACCAGAAAACTATGTTTTACATTGTCCTGTCGTCTTAAAGTTTAGTCCGCAATTGTAGATTGATCGGCGGTATATTTACTTAAGATTTCGTTGTTGATCTCTGGAACGCCACTTTCTGACCGAACGCGAGGAAAAAAGATGGCGGAGGCACGGTCAAGGAAGTACGAAGCGATCCTCGAAGGAAGACTATATTATTCTAATCGTGATCGCGATGCTGCGAGGCTCTCGTGGCCTCCGGAGAACGGTCGAAAAAGCTGCAGCGACCGCAACATGGCGGTCCTCTGAACGCTGATCGCGAGATAACAGGTCAGCGCATCTCGTGGAACCGTTCCGCCGCGTGGATCGGGCAAGAAAACGCCTAACGCAAACACGAATCCCGCGCAGCTTCTTGCTCCGTGGATGTATCCAGCCTCCCGACTTCCTATAATCATCCTCCGGGCAACGGAGCGCCAGAACTTTTATCCTGGAACCCCCTTCATCGTGCCCCTCTGCGCATAATTCGCGGCAAAATTGCGCTTCTCAGATTTTACCAACCGTTTTCGTTGAGGGGTTATGTGGAAAAATTCGTGTAAAAGAAAAATGACTGTACATTTACAGGAAAATTCTATAAAATGATTTTTGTAGAACGGAAGATGGAATTCAGGTGTGAAAAATAAAAGTGAAGTGATTAAAGTATTAATGAAAGTATATTCAAAACAATTTAAACGACTTTACAACTCAGCAACTTCAACACTCTTTCTACGTTCGCAATCAAAACCTTTTTTACGAGACTCTAACACCGTTTTCGATACACGTTAAACGAATTTTTCTCAGTAAGAGATAAAAAGATAGAAGTAATTAGGGTGGTACTATTATTAACCCGTTGACATACGAATAATACGGAATTCGATGCGTCCGAAAAATACTATTTCATTCGGCTCAACCGAACAGTTATGAGTAAGTTTGAAAACGGAACATTTTATTTTGAAATTTGCATTGCTGCATAACATTTAACACCTTCGTCGCCCAGCGTGATTCGGCTGAGTTTCACACTGGGCCCAAATCCGATTGCATAGAAAACTGGGGTAAAAAAATATAAAAATAGCAAAAATTTTAACTCCTTATTTTTGTTTTATGTATTTTATATTTATATTATACTTCAATACTTATTTCATTGAACTCCTGTTAAAATTCCAATTTAAAATCCTATTTAACTTTAAGAAAAAGAGCGTCACCCAAATATGGGCGACGTGGCAACGAACGTGTTAATCAGGTTGATTCGTTGAGTAATATTATAAAATAATAAATTAATAGTTCTGTGAAGTATGAAAAAGTTCGCAACATTTTGTATTATTTCGAAGGGTTAAGTTCGATTCGAATGGCTGGCCCACGAACGGGACCGGTCGAAAGCCCTGCAACGGCCTCCCACCGTTCCGCAGCAATGCGGAAGCCGTGCCCGTTGGCCTCTCAAGGTCACTGGTGCACCTCAAGGTCACGAGCTTTTTGCTCCTGCGCCAATCCATCTCTCGATCCTTGCCAATTTCCCCGCTGCGACACACAGGTCGCTCCGCGCTTACGTCACAGTGCGACTTTCTGTCTTTTACTATTCCCTTCTCCCATTTTAACCCTTTCTCGTCGACGAAGAATTTTTATTTCTTCCCTTTTATCCTACATACTGTTTTCGTTCTAATAAATTTCCCTATAATATTGTCACGATCATCCATTATCAACACTAGATTTAGAATATTTTTTGTATGTTTATTTCCGATATACACATACTAAGGAATAAGGAAAAAGGTGTGTATATGCTAACTATAATTATAATATTTAATATATATATACACTAAGAAATAAGGAATAAGGTCAAACAGAATTTGAAATTGCACAACTGAGAAGGAAATAGATTTGGGTATATTTGTGTCGCTCCGTCGACAAAAGTTAGTTAAAAATTACCAAGAATAATAGTAATTGTTTTTGCAAATTTTACTCATGAAGTTCCCCTAAACCTAATAGTTAAGGGTTGAAGTGAAATTTTGCAAAGTTAGACATTTAGTTCTTCTCGGTAACGAGGAAAAAGGATTTCCTCGTCGGTAAAATAATTAATCGTTTCGTTTGTGACGTTTTCACGAAAGATCGGATCGACAGAGTCGTTTCGATTATTTTTCCGAGTTTCGTTCGCGAAATTTATGATATTTTAAGAACACTTTCAACGGCTTGATTTTATTTTAATACCAGCGGGGAGGTTCTTCCGCTACGCCTGGTCAGGGACCCGGTCGCGTGTAGACAGTGACTGGCATGCGTGCGAGAGATCGATAACTTTTTCCCCACCTTCCGTACTATTCTTGCTACTTACACGCGCGCCGGTTTCCTGGTTTCAACAATTACAGAGTGCGCGAGCAAATTACACCCGGGAGGCCAACGGAGGGGGCATAAAAAATACCTGCGCTACGGGTGTCCGCCGTTGAACCTATCGAAATAATAAGACAATAATTCCACGATGAATATCCATCGACAAAGCCATCTAAATAATGATACCAACAATCGATGGCTGGATAATTTCTCGTTTTCCAGTTTTAACGTCCATGGTAATCGATACTTTACCCTTAACACGTTTACCTCTGAAAATGTGTTCGATAATTTTTTCTCACATTTAACCCTTTACATTCGAGAGGTGACGGTTAGTCGTCTAATGATACAAACTTTAAAAATTTTCAAATGCAAATGTTTACTAAATAATTTTCCCCTGTATTAAATGTGATTTAGTTTGGTTAAATCATTTTTACGAAAATAACTATTATAACCTCCGGATCTGACTAATATGCAAATTAATTTGAAGTCTGAAAATTTGAGAAATTGGAAATTTGGTGACTAATAGTCGCCTCTCGAGCGCAACGGGTTACCATTTGGAATACGCTAACGTGAGCTTTATTTTAACCCTTTACACTCGAAAAGGTGACTCTCAGTAATTAAACATCACTTTTATAAATTTCTGAATGTAAATTGGTGTATTTAAAAGTTTCCGTCGCTATTTAATTTCAATATTCTGCACTTGAAAGTTTCTGAAGACGAAGAGTCGCCTTTCGAGTGCGTTGAGTTAATATTCAAATGATCACTATTATTATTATTAGTATTATTATTTTTTTGGTATTCTTATAAGGTTATTAATACAAGGTAATGGGCTAGCGAAGGAAGAAGCATAGGTAAACTAGGGGGGTTGAGTGGGATAGTGTGGTGGATGTGATAAGTTTAAGCTTAAGTTTCAATAAAAAAAAATGTAAAGAAACGGAAGTTTTGTATTCCTATATGGAAAGCTAATAAAGAAATACCATGCAATACGATACAAATACTATTTCCTGCATTTAACGCAGGCGGACGCTGCGCTCCCTCGCGTAAATCACGAAACTTCCGGTCAGCAATTCGCTGCTCTACGAATTCCCAGCGTTTTCGATGGCGAACGTTGCCGGGGTAAATTATCGAAACGGTAAACGGTCCCGATCGCGGCCATCCCCCTTAACAATTCATCGGCCCGTTCGAAATTTATGCGTGTCTAGACGAAAGAGAGGACACAGTGCTCGTCCACGTGGCAGAGACGATAATGTCGTCCCCGTCCCCCTTCATCCCTGTTCCCCAAGATAACGCGCCTCGCACAGACTCGTTTCATCGTGCGTATCGAGCGTACGAAGTTTATCGTTTCACGTTCCTCGAGGACGCGACTATTTGGCGCAGGTACAAGATCTTCTCGAATGAAAGGAACCTTTCAGGTCTGAATACGAGCGTCTGTTGGCCCGGTTCGACCTATATCTAATCGACGGTGATAACGTTAATTTGTCTCTGAATTGAATCTTTTATTTTTGTTAGGGATGTGTGTGAATGTACGTGTGTGTGTGACGTTGGTTATTTTTTCTTTGCGAATATTTGATCCTAACGTGTAGCACAGGAGCGCGGAAAGGGTCTTCTCTAAAGTTCGATGGCGGTTTATTCTAATACTTTTCGAACATTCGATGTTGGTAAACCCCCACACCACCTGTCCTAATGCATATAAAAGGGGATGCGTGCCCACCATTGCGACAAGCGACGATTTAACCCTTTGCACTCGAGAGGCAACTGTCGGTCGCCAAACGATAGTATTGCAAACTTTCAGACTTTAGTTAGTTTGTTTATTAATCAGACCGGATGTTAAACAGTTATACATGTAAATTTTAGTATATGACTTAACTAAACTAAATGAAGTTTAATATAAGCGAAACTTAGTAAATATTTTGCACTTAAAAATTTGTAAAATTTGCTAGAACTAGTAACATTGCTAGACGACTAACTGTCACCTTTCGAGTGCAAAGGGTTAATAATCTACGATTTGGCATTCGACTATTTAACTATCTACGATTTGAGATTCGACGATTTACCGGTTCTGTAATTAACGATGGGACGATTATAATTCGCATCACCTGAAAATCAGAGTCGTGTAAGAAATCAAGGAAGGGCCATCATCGCACGAGCCGGAACAATACCATATCTTACCATAATAAATATACTTATTACATTAGAGCAACGATTGTTGTATTCAGCACAGTTGTTATTTAAGACTTAGAAAAACGTATATACAGAAACCACGCGCACTGTGCATATTTCTGGTGTGCGAAAGGGTTAAAGAGGATAATTATCGTCAGACCAATAGCGTCCTGTATCTATTTTATTGTTTCACAACGTAACCCATCTATGTACGGCACGATCTGGTACAAACTGTTGTCATAAACTGGTAACGAACGCCCGACGCCGGGCTCAGGTAAGAAAATCGGGTCGTCGCACATACGTGACGCTAGCAGCGAAAGGGTTAAACGTGACCAGGCGCGATAACGTTTATGATAACGTCTCTATTTTCTATTTCGACCTCTAACTGTTCGCCACAGCTTTTTCGCGCGCACGTAATCGGCGGCTGGATTACCGTTCGGCCGGGCGTTGTTCGGTTTTAGAGTTAATTGAAATCGAGCAGGGCGTAGTTTAATTACTTTATTTTATCGGCGAGCCGCTTTTTCGTGCAACCGACCCACGATTATTGTTGTTGAACAGGATATTCGACTTTGGGGTTAATTGAATCGAGGTGGGAGCGACGGTGTTTATTACCGTTTTTATCATTATTCGCTTTGGGGGTGGTAGCCTCGGCTGCGTATTCTATCGTAATTAAAATTGTACGTGTACTATCTTGAAGTTGAAACGGGTGTTTTATTGGATAACGTGCAATTGACGATTTTATTAGTAGATATTTCAATATTTGCAGAGTTAACCCTTTGCCGCTCGAGAGGTAACTGTTCGTTACCAAATGATAGTTTCGCAAATTTTCAGACTTGAATTAATTTAATATTAATAATATTAAATTTATAAAATTAATATAATAATAAAATTAATATTAATATTAATAATAATAGTATTAGTTAGATTCGGAGGTTAAATAGTTGTTTCCGTATATTTTAGTATATTACTTGACTAAACGAAATGACGTTTAATACAGGCGAATCTTAGTAAATATTTCGAATTTGACAATTTTTGAAGTTAGTATCATTAGACGACTAACAGTGCATCTCTCGAACACAAAGGGTTAATGGGTTGGCAACTAAGTTCCCGCCGCAATTTAAAAATTTTTAAAAATTTATTTTTTAATAAAAATTACCAACTAATTAATCAATAGTCTACTCTTTCTTGCTGCTTACAACTTCTTCCTAACGATCAACAAAAAATTTTCAATACCTAGTTTAGGTATAAAATGACACGCGATCATGCAGGATTTTAACGTTCCAATTTTATTTTTCAGTTTTACATTGATTTTTCGACGCGATTAGAGCACCGTCATTATGGCTGAGAGTATTTCATCGAGCGCTAATTGCTTTGAACAGAGTTTAATAACGTTCGCGGATCAACCCCCCCCCCCCGCCCTTCCCTCCCTCGCCCCGTGTCCATAATGTCGCAGCTGAAAATCGTTTCATCTCTGTATTTTGTTACGGCGCAGTCGATTTTCGAATAGAGTTAGAGTCATTCTCCCGTGGAATATCTAATTAAACCGTGATCGAGTCGAACAGCGAGCAGCTCGATAATGTATGTTCACGGTTACGACCGTAACCTACCACCTTGTTATTTTATTTCGTCGATCTTAGGTTCGTTTCACGTCAAAAGGCTCACCATACTATCTACGAAATGCAAAAATCGTATTAATCGTACAATAATGCATGCTAACAACCTTTCCGATCGATTATACTTCTCCTCACGGTATGTGTAAATCACATAATTAAGACAAAACCCGTTAAATAAACTATAAACATTAAACAGTAAACAATAAATAGTAAACTTCACGTTTTTAAGGTGCGAAATAAGCTTTTGGAAGCTAAAAACAATAGGGAAGAAAGAAGAATTTAGAATTGTGATACCTTAGACAATTTTGTAATCAAAATTTTATCAGAATTTGCAAAATTATTATTAACGGTCACTGTAATTAATCTTCGAATTGATAAAAAAATTATGGAGAATCTCAAACTTTTTGCTGATAGTCTATTCTTAGCTTCTCTAAAATTAACGCTAGAACTACGGACGATAAGGGTGTATTTATTAGAGACAAAGAAATCAAATTGAAAACTGAATGTAATAAATACCTAACACAGGGGAAACTAATTTTAGCAATCATAGTAAAAATCATAGTAAGCTTTCAAATTTGTAGGCGCCACGGTAAGTTTACCACGTTTCTGTAAAAAATTATAGATTGGGTCATTTTGACCCCCTAGGTAGTTCTAGTGTTAAAAATGCAAAAGTGGTGAAAAGGATCGCTTCTATTTCAACTGATCGAATGACATCTTGAATTTGAAATTCAGTTAAATCCTCTGATAATTTTCAGCGCCTTCCAGCAAATCGTTTTGATTTCAGAATTTGCTTGCTTCGAAATTATTCTTTTTCGTTCTCATTTTGTTTTTGCAATCTATTAATCGTTGCACTTCAGATCGCTTCTCGTCGCTGTGTAACATCATCATCATCATCGCAGAATATTTAATTGAACGTTGATTAAATCGTATTGCCTCGCTAATGGAACACCCTGTGTACCACCTCTGCATTGTTATCCGTTCATCGATTTCCTTTTTACCGGCAACGACGCCGAATTAATATCCCGCGCGGTGTTTAATTAAATATCGAAACGGTACAAGTCGTGTTTTACACCCGCCTTTTTTTTCGTCCGACCCTCGCGCGTTCGCTCGTTTTTCTATAGGTCAATTCAACCCCCTCGCAAATCACCCTCAATTAATTGATTAAAATGAAACAAAGTGCGGCACGAATGTGTGTTCGAGCAGCCCGGTACTTCGTATTTAAACGTAGACCGCTAATTTCACCCAAATGTATATCACAGTGTTTCGAAACGTACGCAATACAGTGAAAATGCGTGTGGATGAATAAAAAAAAAAACTGATTAATTAATCGCATTGAATCTCTCCATAGATTGTTTTCGGTAATCGAATACCCATTAAACTTTCAGCTGATTATTTTCCATCTCATTTTAGTTAAAGCTTACGCGTTGTTAACCCTTTATTGAAGAAATTGAAAAATTACAGAATCACAGGATACGAAATAAAAAATTTATATAATACATCTGAATACTTAATTTACAATTTAACGTTACTCATCAGTATTTTAGATTTATGTAGGATCGGCGTCAGGTGATCGCGGTTATAGGTTTATTAAATAGTCTAGGAGAAGAAGAGTTGTCTGTTGGGTCTGGATGGCGTAGTGGTTAAAGCAGTTGCCCGGCAAGCGAAAGATCCCGGGTTCGATTCCCGGTCTAGGCCAAAATCCAATCGGCTGACTATTTTCTCCTTCCTCTGAAATTTGTCACAATATTCAATCCCAGGATCTTTAATTGACACCAAACTCAAAATCCCCCCTGCCCAAACCCTCCCTCTCATAGAACAGTTCATCCCTTTGGTGTTACCTTATCCAGAAAGCTCTCCTCTGCACTTCATATAAAATACCCTGTCGTATTCTTTCCTTCGTAACCCAATTAACCAATCCAAGGAAACCCTCCACCCTTTCCTCCCCCTTCACCCACACCCGATGTAGGAAAAAAATAATTGGTGTACACAGAAAACGTGTGTATAATTATTCTTAAAAAGTTACAATATAGTGGCGAGTCCTAACAAATTAAATAAAACACACGGTGTCAACTATATCCCCCAGCCCCCTCAATGACGTGATTTCATTGGATCCATATTTGTCTAAGTCGTTGCATTCCAACACCTAACCACCCCTCAAACCTTCAAAGTGGATGACCGTTTGAAGATCGTTCTGTTCCACGAGATGTTTCACGGTGCTCGGATCGGCAACGTGTTATTTCCCGGCATTGTCGGCGATTCGATTTAATTTTACGTCCGAGCAGCTCGGAATCAAAGCGGGGGCCGGGCGAAAACGGGATTTGATGGGATTCTAACTTTGAATGGGCGAGCGGTAAACAAGCGGAGCAAAAAGCGCGCCGTTGTCCGCCGCAGAAACGGCACCGGGCCATTGTTCCCCGTTAAACGGCCAGTTAAACGATCCCTATAAATATCCGGGATCCGTTTTTCAAACTCTGTTATTAATACACGAGCGCGAATTCGTCGGTCGAAGTTGCTGTTGCTGTTGTCGTTGTTGTTTGTTGAAATATAAATACATGAAGCATTATGCTGCGAAAATTGATCGAACAACCGTGTGTGCACCTTCAGAGACTTGTTCTACGAACCTAAGCCACATCTGGCTGTTAGAAAATTTGAGTGTTTAGGATGCATAATAAACGTGCTCAACGCTAGAACTACCGAGGCGGTGAAAATGACCGATCCATAATTTTTGGAACAAGCTTTATAAATTCGCTATGGTGTAGTTTTAGAAGCTTTTCATGGTACTTGGCGAAAAGTGAAAACTAAGATCTGCTTCTCGTATATTATTGTAACTTTCTACTTCATTCTTTCGCCATAAGTCAGTATATTTTATTCGTCGATGATTGCAACTGTTAAGGACCTGGACGTAATCGAAGGAATTTCTAATCATTGAGTTAGTTAATCTAAGAACAAAGCTCCTGCAGTTCAGCTCGCTTTTATATCTTCCTAGCGTGTCGAATGAAAGGAACTAGAGTGTTAAATGAGGGTGTCATTTATTTTATTTTGGCTCATTTCCAATATTGTTCGAGGAAACTGCGTCTGCTGCACGTTAGGGTGGAACTACTTGATATACGTAGGCGTTTCAGAGACGTCTCGTTTTTGTTACGTACTTGTACAAACGAAGAGAGGGTTGTTCGGTTGGGCACAAGTACGAAAGTATGTGTATTTATACCTACTCTTGAAACGTGTCGCTTGCAGCAGCGTATTCTTAATTGTCTACAAATTGTGCAGACTGGTGGTGCATTTTATCCCACTGGGGTGCACGATGGATTTAGCTCTTCACATAATTCTTACAGGAACCTATTGCACCCACCCAGGTTTAGCCTGTAGCGAAAATAAATCGTATCTTTGTAAAATTTAATGCACCTTAGAGAGCACTTCGATGCATTATAAAACGGGGAGACATCCCATTTTTTCCTCGACAAAGCGGTGCCATTGATTCTGCTTACTTCTGTTATTAGTTAGCCTTGGACCACTGTTGAATCGATTAAAAATTGTACGTTGGAAGAGCAGAAAATGCAATTGTGATGAATTGTGAACAATACTAGTACAAGACCAACTAAGAACAAAAACAAATACAATCAATGACAACGTTTTGTTAATGAAAAAATGAGACCTCCCCATTCGGTCGTCTAAGTTTGAAGGAATAGTTACTTTTTAATTTATTAATTTTCGTTAACTGACTGATGCCTTT
>JAOPTO010000457.1:0-21853 GCA_033822845.1 Tetrapedia diversipes | reverse complement strand
ATTGTTGGAAATTGAATACAGAAATACTACGAAGCAAAAATTAACGATAAACCAGCTTTCTCTTAACGTACTTTCTCAAGGGCTTCTTCCAAGAAGCTAAGCCACATTTGGCATTTTAGAAAGTTCGAAAACATCAAGAAACAGAACAAAAGGGGCTGAAGGACCCGGACGGGGTTGTAAGAATTTCAGCCACAGTTTTTTAGTTTAGTTTTTCTTTCATTTTTTTTTTATCATTTCCTTATATGAACTCTTCAATTCAATAAAATTAATTTATAATTTATCTTGTCTTTTGTATTTATTGGTCTCCATATAACGCGGTACGAATGATGTGATTTGTACTAATTCTGAGTTTCTTATAGCGCGGTTTCCATACAACACGGTAGACGGTTTCCATACAACGCGTTACGAATTAGCCTGGTTTGTACGGTTAAATCGGAGTTTCTTATAGCGCGGTTTCCATATACGCACTCACCGCGTTATAGGAGGGTTGACTGTATAATGTTTGCGGCGGGCGCTCGTCAATTGTCGAGGACGGTTATGATGTCCTACGCCATGACCACGCCGGGGGATTCATTCGTTCTGGAGATGTCGATTCGTAGAGGTGGTTTGTTAACGAGCGTATAATTATATTAACCCTTTACCGACCGCATAACTTATTGCATACGTACTCCCAATCGGCTTATTTTAGCGCAAATGCATCGCTAATGAATTGATTACAATGATTTTCTTCGCGTAACTGATAGATGTTCATTGCATACTGAGTGCCTTTTAGATTCGCTAACCGTCTGTAACACTCTTTGCATCGCCTTCTCGTCTTTCTCATGAGTCCTTCGTAGAAACTCAAAAAATGCTTTCCCTTTGTTGTTGTTATTATTTCCCTAGGGGAATTTGTAACATCCATCAACAAATAATCAATAATTTTTTCTTCGGGCCACGTGAGAATTTTGGAGATTCGGTCTATTCGAATAAGCTAGTGGGTATTAGGGCGCAAGCAATGAACAGTATAATTTGGTGCCGCGCCGTCCCACGGAGCGGACAGCTAGTTGAAGCGCCGCCGCACGGAACAGACAGCGAATATCCGCGCCGTCCTCAACGTGTTAATATCTCTTTACGGTATACATACGATATTGCTCGAAATAGTCACCTTCGTATAAGGAAACATTACAAAATTTACAGACTAATTGTGAGCATGTAAAAGCCGATTAATAGGCTTCCGGTCGGTAAAGTGTTAAATGATAATAAAGTTTTTCTGCCAATCTCTTAGTTACTGCATTATCCGTTCATGATTTAACACAGGATATTGCAATGGGATAAACGCCTATAGGCGCCCACAGTAGCCTCGGGGTTAAATAATATAATACAGAGCAATCGTTTTTCTGATAAATACTCTTTTTTAAAGGGATAAACGTAAATCCGAAAACTTTCAACAATTTTCCCTTCTTCTAACACAATCTTGGTTATTTTTGTAACAAAGTAGCTACACCTACGTTTATAGTTAATTGATATTTCAATTGACGATTAATTAATATATTTTATCCGATACGAAATATAAAAGCAGTTTTTACAGTGTGATAGCAATAACCATCCTAGGTCTCCCATGAAACACGTGTATCGTTATGGTGTTATTATAGTTATCTATGGCGGATTTAACCCAATTGGTCGTTTAACACCAAGGTATTTAACACGTTGAGTGCCACGCGATTTTATTAGGAAATCCCTCGTCAAGCCACCCGCGCTGGTATCGTGGGGAATTTTTTAATATCAAACTTAAATGTGTATACAACAATAAATAATTTTAAGAGAATTTTTTATGAAAGGGAAATGATTCAAATTTAAGGTTTTTCAATTTGTGGGTTCGAGGAACCCCCCCTTAGGAGTTCTAGGGTTAACACGTTGAGTACCACGCGATTTTATAAGGAAATCCCCGGCAGGCCGCTGGTATCGTGGTACAGCAATGTGAAGCGCACTACTAGCAAATTGGAATTCACTCGATGCAAGTGTTTAAACATATTAGGGCCATTGTTTCTTATCGTAGTGGAAGATATTTACGTTTGGAAGGAAATACTTATATGGACATTCATCCAACACGTTTAGTTTTATATCATATTTTACACTGTCAGTCGTCGGTGACACTGAACTTTCCGTTCAGGCCACGTCAGTGATGACTGACATGGCACTCAACGTGTTAAGGTATTAAAACGTAAAATTCACGTAATAAAGTGGAGATTGTCGATGACAATCACGTCTGATACGATTTTTAGAGCGATGGAACAACAAAATTGGAAGTAGCGATTCAGGTTTTATGTAACTGTTCTACTGATGGTGGTGTTTCCTACCTTTTTTGGCGTGCAGAATATCCGCAGGATCCGGTGGCAAGGCTGTACAGTGGCTTGGACTCAAGCTGGGCTGCAGGGATGGAAATGGACTGCCAGCTCCAGATGGATACCTGACACAACGCAAAATTTAAAGGTAAAAGACACTTATTTAACCCTTTAACCCTTTGACTGCCATGCTGAAATTACATGTTTCGCTCAGGATGCAATATTTCATAGAAATTAATCTCTTGTTTTCGTTTTTTGTTCTAATAAAAGTTTTTAACTGTTCAACTGAGGTGATTTTTACATCAAAGTATTATCTAATTAGCGGTAATGTTCAAACTGCGCTAACTGTTAATTTTTATTCAACTCTTACAATTGTAAGTACAGTAACAGACAAAAAGTTGAAGACTAAAGGGTCAAAGGAAACAAATAAAGGAATTAATAAGAAATATTACGATAAATAAAATTCGCGTTCTATGCTAATCAATAAATAGTGTTCTGCCATAATGACAATGAAAATGAATAGATAAACAATATTGAAAATTAATAAAATAATTAATAAGAAATAATAGTATAAATGAAATTTGTATTCTATGCTAATTAATAAATAGTGTTCTACCGTAATTACAATGAAAATGAAAAGATAAACAATATTTGGGAACCATAAACTGTCGTCTTAAACTGCAAATTAATTAATTAACAGGAAATAACAATGTAAATAAAATTTATATTCTATGCTAATCAATAAATAGTGTTCTACCATAATGATAATAAAAATGAGTAGATAAACAATATTTGCGAACTATGAAATTATGTTTTACATTGTACTGTCGTCTTAAACTGCAAATTAAATAATTAATAAGAAATAACAATGTAAATAAAATTTGTATTTTATGCTAATCAATAAATAGTGTTATACCGTAATGACGATAGAAATAAGTATATGAACAGTATTTGCACACTATAAAACTCTGTTTTACATTGTCCTGTCGTCTTAAACTTTTGTCCGTTACTGTAAATAAATTAATAAGAAATAATAGTATAAATGAAATTTGTATTCTATGCTAATTAATAAATAGTGTTCTACCGTAATGACGACAAAATTGAATAAGTAAACAATATTTGCGAACCATAAAATTATGTTTTACATTGTCCTGTCGTCTTAAACTTCATTCACTGTGGTAAAACCTCCAAAATTTACTATACTTTTTTGCAAATTTTACTATGATTTTTCGCAAAAAGTATAAATAAAGATTTATTTTTTATGTATTCAGTATTTTTTATTTTATTCAAATTTTATTTATACCGTTATCTCTTATTAATTAATTAATTTATTTTCTTTCACCCTTTCGTCTTAAAGTTTTGTCCCCTACTGTAGACATATCGTCATATTTAGAGAGCCTCATCTTAGAGCCTCCGTTTAAATTACAAAATATGAATTTCCGTAAAGATTCGCCACTTGACTTCTAATGATCAGCAATCAATCTGTTATTATTATCATTAAATTTCTTTTCTCGTGTTCCATTAATCTTGTTTTCCCATTTCTGGGTTGCTTTATTGGAATCTTTCCAAGCGAATTCGCAGCTCGTCGAAATAAACGATATTACGTCATAATGGTTGAAACATGGACTCACCACGGATTGGGTCTGGGCCATCCGGTGGCCTGGCCGTTCAGTAGCCTCAGTTTATCGTAAACGCTCTCAGCTGGACTGCCAGCACCAACCCCTACGCCAACAGCAGACACCCCTTGTTGCTGTTGTTGTTGCTGTTGCCGTTGCTCCTTCTGTGCCGCCAAATTTCTCAACACCCTATTGATAGACGACACCTGTAATCAGAAATGTAAAACGAAATTATAAGATAAGCTAATAGCTCTGGTTGTCGCTGCAGTGGCTACATTGTGAGATAAGCATTGTAAGACGATACAGTTTTGACTCATTGCATGCAAATGTACACTGAGCAGCATAACTATAGCAGCACCCCCATTTTGAGTGTTTCGGACTTACGAGTGGGAATACAAAAATGTCAAACATATGGGGTGAAAGGGTATGGTAAATAATAAGTTTAGTGTAAATGTCTGTTACAATTCATATTGGCGAGATTTCGCGAAAAGAACCGTGATTCTTTTCAAAAAGGAATTTCAGTGATGGTAGTGTGATGATTTGGGGGGCATTTTGCATAAATGGCATGTTGAAACTGAGTTTTCCATCAAAACGGATGGACAGTACAGAATACATCAGCATACTACAAAATAATTTATTGCCGTTTATTAATGAAAATAATACTGTGAAATGGACGTTCCAACAAGATAACGCGGCCATACACACCAGTCGCAGAACGATGGCATGGCTTCAGACAAACGGGATTAATGTTCTCAAATGGTCAGCGTGTTCTCCTAACCAAAATCCAATGGAAAACGTCTGGAGCGTAATTTTAAGGAAGGTTTATACAGAAAATCGACAGTTTCAAAACGTCGTAGAACTGAAAAATGAGATAATTGGAGTCAGCAATGAAATCCGCGAGGAAACTTTTCAAAAGCTGATTGAGAGTATGTCAAATCGCATTTTTCAGGTTATAACAAAAAAAGGTGGACCTACAAATTATTAATTGTATCTTTCATCAATTGTTCTTTTCTGTTTGTAATTTATAATTGTATCTTTAATGATATGGTGCTATGGTTGTGCAACGATACAAAAATCAGTTTATATGAATACATCGTTTGCATCGACAGAAACTTACAATAAAACTTTTCTGATGTTTACTGTTTATCATACCCTTTCACCTCATATAATCGACTTTTTGCATTCTTATCCATAAGTCCGAAATACTCAAAAATGGGGTGGTGCTATAGTTATGCTCCACAGTGTATAAGAAATTTTTGCCATCACAAACAATGAAGTCTCGTTGATCTCCTTTTTCCTATCCGTGCTATCATTTTGCCACATCTAGTTTTCACAAAAAGGTTAAATCGTCCTTAAAAAATATAACCTGTAGTTAATCATTGTCTGTGTTATTAAGAAATACGAAACTGCATGTACAAACTTGTATACATTACGTTAGATTCAAGAAACACTAAAAATCATATTGTGCTATATACTTTGTTGCATACTGTAAAACGCAAACATCTGAAAGACTTATTAGAACCATAATATCTCATATATTATATATGTCACCGAGTTAACTGTGGTACATACCGTTTAAAGTAACGGAAATCAAATGCTACTAACTATTATATAAATATTTGTAAATATTTTTTAAATTGACAAAAATAATATTCAGTATCCCGGTATACCGCTTTGCAATCCCTATGTATGATGTATAGCTATTTCTTGTTATATGTACACTCCCGTCTATAAGTATCCGAACACCTATCAAATTCATGTAAATACTGTATTTATGCTACAATAATATACTTATTTCTCAATGAAAGCAATTTTTATTGAACATTTAGTTATAGCAGAAGATATAGAGAACATGGTATAAACAATTCTTCTCACCAAACGACATAAAATTGTTTAAATCTTCTTTTCATCGATATATCCTCCCCGTTGCGAAATAACCACTTGCACTAATCGAGGAAGTCTTACGACAAGCTTTTGCAGTGTTTCTGTTTTAATTTCTCCCCAAATTGTTTTCAACATTGTCCACAATTGTTTTTCACTTTTTGGGCACTTGTCTCTCACTCGTCTATCCAATTTGTCCCACAACTTCTCAATTGGATTAAGGTCCGGCGACTGTGGGGGCCACTGCATAATTTTCACTTCCTTTCTTTCTTCTAGTTCCTTTAAATAGTTTTTACATATTTTTGCACAGTGTTTTGGATCATTATCCGGCATAAACACAAAATTATTTCCAATAAGTCTTTTTCCTGGGGGAATCGCATTGTCTTTTAGAATATTCAAATATTGTTCTTTTCGCATTATTCCTTCCACTTTCTCTATATCGCCCACATTATTAGCCTCAAAACAACCCCAAATCATAACTACACCACCACCGTGCTTGATCGTAGGCACAACACAGTCTGGAAGAAATTTTTCGTTGACTCCTCGACGAACGAAAGTGTGCCGCTTGTTACCAAATACTTCAAATTTCGATTCGTCTGTCCAAAGAACCGTTTCCCATTGGGAAATGATCCAGTTGCATGTGTTCTTCCACAGCAACATCAAGATTAAAGAACAAAATAATAAATCCATAAAAGAAACTAAAATTAAGAAATATTTATGCGAATTCCGCAAATACCTATATTGAATTGAAATTAACCAAAGTCGTGGAGATGCGCTAAATGCTACGCGTGTTAGGGATGGGCAGCAAGGGTACTTGGATTAAATGAGAACACTCGAGGTCCGCTTTCTACAAATACCTCTGAATGACTCACTTTATTCTTCCTGCTCGTCCTTACACTCCTAGGTTCGGGGGTCGGTCCGAAAATTACCTGTCCCCGACCGGTACACCTTTAGGTGGGGAGGTACAAATTAAATAACGCTTTTTCCCAAATCCGACAACCTAAGTGTCCGGACACTTATGGACAGGAGTGTACCTAACCAGAGCAATTCAATCGTCAGAACAGAAGGTCCAACGGTTAAAATTTCGACGGAGCCTCATCAAACGCGGTTGTGAAGTCAAATCTGTGGATTCCCCCGGGACGGTAGTGGGATCCTTGGCTCACGGGTTAACCAAGGGTGCCAAGGGACGCGCAAAGTGGAGTGCACAGAGGAGCACAGTGCACAAAAGAAACAGACAGTTCGCGGGGAGGCCTTTAGGAGATTGCATATTGGCTCGAGAGGCATCGGATTTATTATAAACACAGAGAGACACACACCTCGGTTCCTCGCCAGCTGAAACTCGCACAGAGTCAGCAGAGTGGCGGCATGAGGGGCCAGGGGGGGAGTGGTGGATGGCGCGAGAGAGCGGATTCTGCCCGATGAAATGCGATGAGAGCGGTAATTAAAACGATGCGGTGTGCGGCGCGCGCTCCGCGAGGGAGTTAATTACCTCTGCCTTCAATTATATCCGTCTCGCGTCACTCCAAGGGGACTTTGGCTTCTGCCAACCTAAGTACGCACTCGCGCGTCTGCGGCGCGAAACGCGCGCGCGATGCCACTTCCGCCACCCTCCGCGCGCCGCAATTTCCGTTCGCTGCCGCGTCTATCGGCGTGATTAACCGTTTGAGGCGACGGGCGTATCTGGGTGAGGAAGGTTTTTGCCAGATTCAGCGTTCCCGCGATAAGTGTGAAACCGAGGTGCACGATAAATGTGAAGTCGGATGAATTTGGATATCGTTGTACGGATCAGTTGGAAGGTGATACAGATACGGTAGCGGATGAAAATTTAAGACCAGAAGGTTAAAGAAAATTAATTAATTAACCATTTGTGCTCAAGGGGTGACTGTTAGTCATCAAATGATAGTTTCGCAAATTTTCAGACTTATTTGTTAGTTAGGCTCAGAGGTTAAATAGTCGTATGTACGTGAATTATAGTATATTACTTAACTAAACTAAATGACACTTAATATAGCCGAATGTTACTAAGTATTTTGCGTCTGAAAATTTTTCAAATCAATTTTTTTGACAGCGAAGTATCTTTTATGGGGGCTAGTTTAATGAAACAATAATTTTGTAAATTATAATTAAGGATCTCAAAGTTTCAATGACTGTTCACGCTTTGAATACAAGCTTTTCTAGGTTCTTTTTTTATAACAGGGCGATAGAGTGTTAAAGATTAGACATTTTCCATTTTGGAAGGTTTTGCCTCATCAAGTACTATTACAAAGTTATCTGTAAAAAATGAGAGAAAACTCAAAAACTTCAACGCTGATTTCACCCCTTTAAAATGGCATTTAGATGGAAAGAAGAGATTAATTCATACGTATACTATTACGATCTACTTACCCATAAATTTCTGTCAAACATTTCTATCAGAATTTCAGGGTTAAACGAATTTATTCGTGACATAGTGTATGAATACTTTTTGGAGCCACTGTACATTGCGATGGATAAAAAATATAAACAATAAAGTCGTCATTTGACAACTACGGGTGCTAATGAGTCAATAAATTAAAGATAACATAAATTTTAGATAGATTCAATAAAGATTAACCCTAGAACTCCTGGGGGGGGGGGGTCTTCGAACCCAGAAATTGAAAAACCTTAAATTAGAATCATTTCCCTCTCATAAAATATTCTCTTAAAATTACTTACTGTTGTATACACATTTAAGTTTGATATTAAGAGGTTCCCGTTGTGTAAAAAATTCCCTATGTGCAAAAAATTAGTAAGCATAAGAGAAATATAACTGACTATAAGTGGACCCTCACGCTCTCCTTTTCTCCAAACAATAAAAATTACAGAACGAAGAATGAAACTGTATAACTAATTGGGAACTTTAACTGGAAAAACGTTACGAACTAAAATACCAAAAGACACAGAACCGACGAAAAAGGGAAGATGTTATCAGTGTATACTGGAGGCTAAAAGCAGACGCATAAAATATAATAGTTTATTAAAATCAATGCAAAGTTGTTACAATTGCAAAAACCATGTTTGCAGAAAACATTCATTTAATACTATACTTTGCCATTCATGTTTATCAGAAGAATCAAGTTCAAACTAGCTGCACGTTACTATACTGTTTTATAAATATACATAAATCAATACAAATTGAACGCAAAAACATATGTTGTTTCGTTTATAAACTATAGCATATCCTAACATTGCAAACAATTTTCCAAAAAACAACTTTCTCCAGAATAAATGTACAAAAAGAAGTATGGGTTCGAGGAAACCCATCCTTAGGAGTTCGCGTAACAGATCGAGGCTCAGGAGTTTTAAGGTTAATGCAAGTGCATTAACGAGGTGAAAAAGTTTAGACAACACGTTTCCGTGCGCCTTTTTTTCGCTCAAACAGTTTAACCCTTTATGGATCCGTGTAACTTTCAGGTGACATACTAATATATTGACATTTTAACAAATAATTCTTTTTTTTTCATGAGTTCTGTATACATATTAATTCTGCCTAAAAACAAAGATGTTACGATTATGCTCATTGCTCCAATAAAACTTCCGTTCCTTCCATTTCAGACATCCTTGCAGGTAAAAAAATTGTACGAAAATTTTAAAATGCGTATATACGAATTTCCGATTAAAAAATGTCGAAGGCGGAAGTATGAACAAAAATATCCTTATAAGTTCACCATGGTAAAGCTTCCAAAATTTATTCCGAATTTCTGCAGATTGGTTTTCTATGTATTCGGTATTTTTTCATGTAACTTTCAATTTCATCTTTTCTATGAAAATAAGTACAGTTTCATTGTTAAGGTAGTTCTAGTGTCAGAGGTGCATTAACCCTTTGCGGACGAGTGTTGGATATATCCGCCCAACTCTCACGCTGCGACTGGCGTTTGTCTGTCGTAAACGACACGTATAAGATAGGCATGAGTATACTAGCCTAAGAAGTCAAATTGGCCTAAATTTGTTTGTTTATGATTTTGTTAGATTTTATGAAAAACTTATTCAAATACAGCTTTAGTTTTTATAACTCACACGCGCGACGTAACTATTTTCTTTACTGCTCCGTCCGCAAAGGGTTAACGCTGGAACTACCACAGCAGTCAAAATGACCAAACTGGTGATTATTCATAGCAACCTTATAAGTCCACTATGGTAAAACTTCCAAAATTTACTATAATTTTCTGCAAAAAGTATAAATAAAGATTTGTTTTCTATGTATTCAATATCTTTCCATACAACTTTTAATTTGATCTCTTTCATGCAAATAAGTATATTTTGTCGGTAGTAATTTCCAAATTTACTCTGACTTTCTTCAGAAGGTATAAATAAAGATTTGTTTTCTATGTATACTTTAATTGTTAATGCATCTTTAATATTAGAACTACCAGACCATTCAAAATGGCCAATTGGTAATTACTCTCAGCAACCTTCTAAATTCACTGCGATAAAGCTTCCAAAATTTATTCTGATTTTCTGCAGATTGGTTTTCTATGTATTTGGTAATTTTTCATGTAATTTTCAATTTCATCTTTTCTATGAAAATAAGTACAGTTTCATTGTTAAGGTAATTCTAGTGTCAGAGGTGCATTAACGCTAGAACTACCACAGCAGTCAAAATGACCAAACTGGTGATTATTCATAGCAACCTTATAAATTCACTGTGATAAAGCTTCCGAAATTTACTATAATTTTCTGTAGAAGGTATAAATAAAGATTTGTTTTCTATGTATTCAATACCTTTCTATGCAACTTTCAATTTGATCTCTTCTACGCAAATAAGTACACTTTAACGGTTGGTAGATCTAGTGTTGAACTACCAGAATAGTCAAAATGGCCAATTGGTAATTCCCCTTAGCAACCTTATAAGTTCACTGTGGTAAAGCTTCCAAAATTTACCCTGATTTTCTGCAGATTTATTTTGTATATATTCCGTAATTTTTCATATAATTTCCAATTTCATCTCTCTCATACAAATAAGTATACTTTAATTGTCGGTAGTTCTAATGTTAAAGAACAGTCAAAATGACTAATTGGTGATTTCTCATAGCAACCTTCTAAATTCACTGTGATAAAGCTTCCAAAATTTACCCTGATTTTCTGCAAAAAGTATAAATAAAGATTTGTTTTCTATGTATTCAATATCTTTTAATGCAATTTTTAATTTGATCTCTTTCATGCAAATAAGTATATTTTGTTGGTAGTTCTAGTGTCAAAGGTGCATTAACATTAGAACTACCAGAATAGTCAAAATGGCCAATTGGTAATTACTCTCAGCAACCTTCTAAATTCACTGTGATAAAGCTTCCAAAATTTACTGTGATATTCTGCAAATTGGTTTTTTTATATATTTGGTAATTTCTCATGCAATTTTCAAGTTCATCTTTTCTATGAAAACAAGTACACTATAATTGTCGGTAGTTCTAGTGTTAAAGTACAGTCAAAATGACCAATTGGGGATTATTCGTAGCAACCTTATAAGTTCACCATGGTAAAGCTTCCAAAATTCACTCTGACTTTCTGCAGATTTATTTCCTATGTATTCAGTATATTTTTATGTAATTTTCAATCTGATTTCTTCCATGCAAATAAGTATACTTTAATTGTCGTTCTGATGTTTAAGAACAGTCAAAATGACTAATTGGTGATTTCTCATAGTAACCTTCTAAATTCACTGTGATAAAGCTTCCAAAATTCACTCTGATTTTCTGCAGATTGGTTTTCTATGTATTCGGTATTTTTTCATGTAACTTTCAATTTCATCTTTCCTATGAAAATAAGCACACTTTAATTGTTAACCCCTTGACATACCATTTAACTCGATGAAATCCGGGCCCAACCGGTAGAAAAAAATCAAATATTTCAATTGTTACCTCCTCCATCAAACTATTTTTAGTATATTTGGCCCAATTTACATTCTACGTGTCAAAAACTCGTGATTTTCACGTTTGACCCGCATTTAATTCCACAAGTCTGACTCGTGCAAATCATGTTTGGTCCAATATTGTTATGACGAGTCAGACTCGTCAAAGTACGTCAAGGGGTTAACACGTTCGTCGCCACGTCACCCATATTTAGGTGACGCTGTTTTTCTTCAAGTTAAATAGGATTTTAAATTGGAATTTTGAAAGGTATTCAATGGACTAAGTATTGAAGTATAATACACATAAATATAAAATACATAAAATAAAAATAAAAAGTTAAAGCTTTCGCTGTATTTATATTTGTTTACCCCAATTTTCTGTGCAATCGGATTTGGGCCCAGCGAAAAACTCAGTCGAATCAAGCTGGGCGACGAACGTGTTAAGGTAGTTCTAGTGTCAGAGGTGCATTAACGCTAGAAAACGTCGAAGGCGGAAGTATGCACAAGAATATCCGGCCGAACCGTCTCTCTCCTCTTTACGCGTCGCCGTATCTTTTATTTATCCGGCGGGCCAGCGGCGCGGGCTGCCTTCGTCGGCTCTGTCACTTACAGCTCGTATAAATCCCGGCCAAGTCGTAAAAGAATTCCCGCGAACTGAAGCGGTACGTTCTCCTGCTGCCGATAGTTCCGCAATTTATTCTTCCGGACCTCTGTATTTTCCTCCACGCGTCGCTGGCCGCCAGCGCGCCAACGTTGCCGTATAAAGTTTCCCCGCTGGGACATAAAAGATCGCCAAGCGCCCCTGGATTTCGAGCACAAGACGATATACCATTTTTTTGGTACGCTCAGACGATGTGTTTGGCCACGAAATAATTGAGTGGGAAATTATTATTGAAGACTGATCATTATAATTAAATATTATATTTAAATTAGTTACTATTCATAATTGTAAGGTGTACGAAGAAAACAATTTTCTTGTCCTGTAACTTTAACAAATGTTAGTATAATTAATTAGTTGATATTACGATGTATCGCTGAAAACCGATTATTATAATTAAATATCGTATTTATTATTCGTAATTCTAATATGTATGAAGAAAACAATTTTCTTGTCCTGTATCTTTAACAAATGTTAGTATAATTAATTAGTTGATATTACGATATATTATTAAAGACTGGTCATTATAATTAAATATCATACTTATTATTCATAACTGTAATGAGTACGAAGAAAACAATTTTTTTGTGTTGTATCTTTAATAAATGTTAGTGTAATTAATTAGTTGATATTGCGATGTGTTACTGAAGACTGGTCATAATAATTAAATATTATACTTAAATTAGTTACTATTCATAACTGTAATGTGGACGAAGAAAATAATTTTTTCGTCTTGTATCTTTAATACATGTTAGCATAATTAATTAGTTGATATTACGATATATTATTAAAGACTGGTCATTATAATTAAATATCATACTTATTATTCATAACTGTAATGAGTACGAAGAAAACAATTTTTTTGTGTTGTATCTTTAATAAATGTTAGTGTAATTAATTAGTTGGTATTTCGATGTGTTACTGAAGACTAGTCATTATAATTAAACATTATACTTAAATTAGTTACTATTCATAATTGTAAGGTGTACGAAGAAAATAATTTTTTCGTCTTGTATCTTTAATAAATGTTAGCATAATTAATTAGTTGATATTACGATATATTATTAAAGACTGGTCATTATAATTAAATATCATACTTATTATTCATAACTGTAATGAGTACGAAGAAATCAATTTTTTCGTCTTGTATCTTTAATAAATGTTAGTGTAATTAATTAGTTGGTATTTCGATGTATTACTGAAGACTAGTTATTATAATTAAATAATATATTTAAATTAGTTACTATTCATAACTGTAATGTGGACGAAGAAAATAATTTTTTCGTCTTGTATATTTAATAAATGTTAGTGTAATTAATTAGTTGGTATTACGATGTATTACTGAAGACTGATCATTACAATTAAATATACTTATTATTCATAATTGTAATATGTTTGAGGAAAATAATTCTTTTGTCTTATATCCTTAATAAATATTAGCATAATTAGTTAATATTACAACGATGTATAACTGAAGACTGATCATTATAATTAAATATTTTAATTGATTGCGAAATTAGGATAAGGGTATAGGAACCCAAAGTATATTTGAAGCTCTATTAATATTTCGTCTAATACACTTTCGTAAGGTGTTGTGTTTACACCCTTCACAAAAGACAGTTTCCAGGTGACGAATAAGGAAGGAATGGGCCGAGGGACGGAACGTTGCAAGGACATCGAAGACAAGTCGTGGGAGAGGGTATATCAGCGACGTCTGTTTCGAGTTTGGAACGTGTGTCGCTGATAGTCGGTGGTTGTCGTCGTGTGCACCGAGGGGGATGACAGTGGTGGGTCCGAGATGTCAGCCCGCTTCAACGCTACGGAACCCTGACACCCGGGTCTAACAAACCTCGGGGAACGAAAATCTCCCATGGCCAATCCGAGGATCTCCGCGTGTAATCCTTGCCCGCGCGATTTCTTCCCTCCCTATAGGGGCTGCAGTGGTTCTTAAGGGGAGGTTCCGGTGTAGGGCTTTCAAAAACTCGATTTTTACAGTACGTTACGATGCAACGCAACATGGTATTATAAGGTGTAACATGACATTGCGTTGAAGTTTGTCCATGCGATGGTCATAGTTGTCAAGTATTGGCCCATGATCAGTTTTTTCCAATTTTCTGATCAATAGAATATGAAAGTGCAATCTTTACCATCAGAATTTCTACAATTGAATACCAGAAAAGGATCGTGCATATAACATTAATACAAAAAATAAAATATTGTATATGTGCTTAGAGTGTCGCCGCTTGTGACCATTATGCCTAGATTAAGGATTACCGTCCAGCTGTATCAGATGTTCAGCGTTTATTATGAACTTTATTTAATTGTTGAAAATGTATGTATTGTTGGATTATAATAAACACTATTAACCCCTTGACTACGGCAGACTTTGATATGTACTGGTCGTACCATACGGCAGGGATTGAGTTACGATGTGCGCCGAGAACGGCGAATTTTTGGTGTCAGAAAGCCAAACTGTGTGAAGCGCCTATTGGCGCTCTCAGTGTCAGAAAGTCAAACTGTGTCGAGCGCCTATAGGCGCTCTCAGTATCACAAACGCAAAATTTCTAAGCGCCTAAAGTCGCCCACAGTAGTCAAGGGGTTAAACCTGTTGTCAAGTATTGGTTGAAGTATTTTTAAATCCAGGAAGTCTGTTTATTAGATTAACCAGTTAGCTGTGACGCCCCTATATAAAAGAGCTCGTAGAATTTAACACTAGATTGACGGGATGAGTCAACCCTTCACTTGCCACAAATTCACCTGACCCAATAAAACAACCGCTAACAGTACAGGTTTTTGATTTTTTCCTGCTTCATTAATGTTTTCTACAGTGGCTCAAAAAAGTATTCGTACACTATGCCACGAATAAATTCGTTTAACCCGGAAATTCTGAGTCTGATAGAAGTATTTGATAAAACTTGGTGGGTATGTAGGTCGTAATAGTATACGTACGAATTAATCTCTTCTCTTCATCTAAGTGCCATTTTAAAGAGGTGAAACCAGCGTTGTAGTTTCTGAGTTTTGTCTCATTTTTTACAGATAACTTTGTAATAGTACTTGATGAAGCAAAACCTTTCAAATAGAAAATGTTTAATTTTTAATACTCTATCGCCCTGTAATTAAAAAAAGTTACCCAGAAAAGCTTGTATTGAAAGCGTGAAAAATCGCTGAAACTTTGAGATTCGTTATCATAGCCGACATGCTAATATAATGTATTGACATTTTAACAAATAATTTTCTTTTTTTTTCACGTGTTCTGTATACATATTAATTATATGATGCTCTGTAACGTAAAATTGTTTAAACTGCAAAATTTTGTTTCGTCTGCATACATAGGATTATAATTGTTGATTTTCCGTTCTATCAATTTTTTTTTTATATTTAAACCAAAAAATTCGGCCCCATCTCTATGTTAAAATTGTTATGATAAATGTTAAATTGTTAATGATAAATTTAGGTTAAAATTGCCAGGCCTTTTACAAATAATTACCCGTGGTGCGCCGTTCAACTGAAATTGGCCACGAAACTCAAACGCCAGCCATAATATATCGCGGCACAATAAGGGGCGTGTTTAGAAGCGGAGCGTTAAATCGTTATCGAGTGTGCCGAAGAGCGGAAACCGCATAACTCGATGTGTATACCCTTATTACGCGGCGACGTGTGGCACTCGATCCAGAAATCGCGTAACCTGTGATTTAGGTGGTACCACCGTGCTCCGCCCGGTTCTTGGCGTGCGGAGGGGCGATTTAATGACAGGTTATGTGACATTTTACTTCCACTGCTCTATGATATATGTGCGCGCGTGTGTTTGGTTGTATGGGAGACTGTGTAACTAGGGCGTGCAAGTGGGTGAGTGGGAAGTGAAAGAGAGGGTGGGAGAGTGAGAGAATTAAGAGAGAGAGAAGGAGAGGGAAATGAAAGAAAGAGGAAGGAGAGATAGTGAGAGTGAAAGAAATGAAACAGTAGAGGAGAGAGAGAGAAATGAAAGAGAGAGGAAGGAGAGATAGTGAGAGTGAGAGAAATGAAACAGTAGGGGAGAGAGAGAAATAGGAGAGAGAGGTAGTGAGGGTGAAAGAAATGAAACAGTAGAAGAGAGAGAGAGAGAGAAATGAAAGAGAGAGGGACGAGAGATAGTGAGTGAGAGAAATGAAACAGTAGAGGAGAGAGAGAGAAATGAAAGAAAGAGGAGGGAGAGATAGTGAGAGTGAAAGAAATGAAACAGTAGGGGAGAGAGAGGGAAATGAAAGAGAGAGGAAAGAGAGATAGTGAGAGTGAAAGAAATGAAACAATGAAAGAGAGAGAGGGGAGAGATAGTGAGAGAAAGAAATGGAACAGTAGGAGAGAGAGGGAGAGAGAGGAGAAATGGAAGAGAGAGGAGAGAGAGATAGTGAGAGTGAAAGAAATGAAACAATAGGGGAGAGAGAGAGAGAAATAGGAGAGAGAGGTAGTGAGGGTGAAAGAAATGAAACAGTAGAGGAGAGAGAGAGGGAAATGAAAGAGAGAGGAAGGAGAGATAGTGAGAGTGAGAGAAATGAAACAGTAGGGAGAGAGAGAGAAATGAAAGAAAGAGGAGGGAGAGATAGTGAGAGTGAAAGAAATGAAACAGTAGGGGAGAGAGAGGGAAATGAAAGAGAGAGGAAAGAGAGATAGTGAGAGTGAAAGAAATGAAACAATAGGGGAGAGAGAGAGAGAAATAGGAGAGAGAGGTAGTGAGGGTGAAAGAAATGAAACAGTAGAGGAGAGAGAGAGGGAAATGAAAGAGAGAGGAAGGAGAGATAGTGAGAGTGAGAGAAATGAAACAATAGGGGAGAGAGAGGGAAATGAAAGAGAGAGGAAGGAGAGATAGTGAGAGTGAGAGAAATGAAACAGTAGGGGAGAGAGAGGGAAATGAAAGAGAGAGGAAGGAGAGATAGTGAGAGTGAGAGAAATGAAATAGTAGGGGAGAGAGATGGAGAAATAGAAGAGAGAGGAGAGAGAGGTAGTGAGAGTGAAAGAAATGAAACAGTAGGGGAGAAAGAAAGAAATGAAAGAGAGGAAAGAGAGATAGTGAGAGAAAGAGAAATGGAACAGTAGGAGAGAGAGAGAGAGAGAAATGGAAGAGAGAGAGGAGAGAGAGGGAGAAGAGAGATAGTGAGAGTGAGGAATATGAAACAGTAGGGAGAGAGAGAAATGGAAGAGAGGGGGTGGAGAGAGTAAGAGTGAGAGAAATGAAAGAGAGAGGGAAGAGAGATAGAAAGAGTGAAAGAAATGAAACAGTAGGGGAGAGAGAAAGAGTAATGAAAGAGAGAGGGAAGAGAGATAATGAGAGTAAGAGAAAAGAAACGTAGGAATAAAAAGGAAGGCATTAAACGTTAAAAAGAAGAAAAGTGATTGGTTTCGATTTATTTGTGGAAAAGATCGGGAGGAAAACATGATTAAATGGGTTCACGATTTACACACTGGAGTTGGAAAAAGAATAAAAAAATTTGTGTGTAATGTTTGTACTAACTAAATACTTATGTGCTCTGCAAACAGATAAATAAGGAGTACGTTTTAAACATTATTGTTGCTTTATTAAATTCTTAAGGTACGACTTAGGCTATAGGTGGTACGACTTAGGAAACCGATTACTTTTGTCGTACCAATGTAAGTTTTTAAAGATATAGTTTATTTTAACTGAAAACATATAGATTTTCCAATCTCGTTACAATAAATAACAACAATATTAACACAAGTTTTAAATAACACATTTAATTTCTATTTATTCGATGAATCCTAAGTTTTATACGGATTTTTCCTTAAGGGGTACAACTTAAGCAACCTTATAATATTATAATATTAACCTTACCCTATAATATTTATAAACGAGGGTACTATATTTTATAACATCTTTTCTCTCCCAAACTTGTGTCCTCAACTATACGTCCAGCGTTATACTTCCTGTTCACCCATAAAAAAGGAGGAAAAAAGAAACAGAAACAAAAGACACTGCAGAATCAGAATCATCCATCCCTCGTTCGACGTTCGAACAAAGCAAAGCCCGCGTTATCATCCCGTTGATTTATCGGCTCGAAAGGGCGCTGCGGGAGGTGGTCGGTTGTTCAGAACAGGATACGAGCCGGTCGTTTCATGAAAACGCCATCATGTCCACCCTTTAACCCAAGGCTTTCATGACTTTTAACACATTGAAAACGGTATATGTTTTGTTCAGGAACGGTTGTAAAGTTGTTAAAGTTGTTACCATTAAACTGTTTTAAATATATATCAATAATATTCCAAGCTCTTCATTTTATTCTAAATCACACCTGAGCCCTATCATTTCACAATATTAAATGAATGAAAGTAGAATTTCTTATATAAATAAAAAGGGATAATTTTGAAAACACAGTGTAACATTTATTAAGTATAATACATTATTAAAAATTTATGAGCATATATAATGCTAATTCTAGTTCTCCGTTGTAATGTTTTATTTACTTGTAATTGCAATTTTTTATACGAAAATTCCGAATAACCTAAATTAACGTTACCCGTCTCCAACGATTGAAAAATTAAAAATTCACTACATTCGTCTTCAATGTGTTAAATAACGCCTTGTAAAGGTTGCAATTATATAAATAAAAAGTTATAACTTCGATAACAAAGTATAATACTAATATAATGCTACTTCTAGTACTTCGTTGCAATGTTTTATTTGAGCCGTTTATTTTGAAAGTGGCCTAAGTCCATTTTTCAAAAAAATCGAGTTAGCTACCTTAATAGTTACATTTTTACATGATATTTTCATTATGAAGAAGATTGTTACTAATATATTTAAAATTATTAAGATTTTGTAACACGAAAATTTGCTGGTCAATGAAGTGATCAAAAAGTTTATTTTGAAAGTGGCCTAACTCCATTCTTGGTAAGAAAATGCATATTATTCACTTAATAATTGCCACTATTTTAATAGGAACTATAAATTTAACACCCTTAGATACACTTAAGCAGTATGACTCATTAGTATCCTATACGTATATTTTTAAATTCATTGAAACGCAAACCCTTAAATATCTCGATTTGAAGATAAATGGAGTTAGGCCACTTTCAAAATAAACGGCTCATTTACTTATAATTGCAGATTTTATTCGATGCCGCTTAAAATTCCAAATAACCTAAATTAACGTCACCCGCCCCCAACCATTGAAAAATTAAAAATTAAAAATTCACCACATTCTTCTTCAATGTGTTAAATAACACCTTGAAAAGATTGAAAATTATATGAATAAAAAGTGATAACTTCGATAACAAAGTATAATACTAATATAATGCTACTTCTAGTTCTTCGTTGCAATGTTTTATTTACTTATAATTGCAGATTTTATTCGATGCTGCTTAAAATTCCAAATAACCTAAATTAACGTCACCCGCCCCCAACCGTTGAAAAATGAAAAACTAAAAATTCACGTCACCCATCTTCAATGTGTTAAACAACTCCTCGTAAAGTGGCTCTGACCGGATGACTCCTCGGATCCGCTCAAACTTCGCTCAGTATATTCTGGATGTTTTCTCATAATGATAAAGCCAACGATTGAAAAATGTAAAACTAAAAATTCACGTCACCCATCTTCAACGTGTTAAACAAAACTCCTCGTAAAGTGGCTGCGACCGGGCGACTCCTCGGATCCGCTCAAACTTTACTCAGTATATTCTGGATGTTTTCTCATAATGATAAAGCCAACGATTGAAAATGGAAAACTAAAAATTCACGTCACCCATCTTCAATGTGTTAAACAACTCCTCGTAAAGTGGCTGTGACGGACGACTCCTCCGCTCAAACTTCGCTCAGTATATTCTGGATGTTTTCTCATAATGATAAAGCCAACCGTTGAAAAATGAAAAACTAAAAATTCACGTCACCCATCTTCAATGTGTTAAACAACTCCTCGTAAAGTGGCTGTGACCGGACGACTCCTCAGAGCCGCTCAAACTTTACTCAGTATATTCTGGATGTTTTCTCATAATGATAAAGCCAACGATTGAAAAATGGAAAACTAAAAATTCACGTCACCCATCTTCAATGTGTTAAACAACGCCTCGTAAAGTGGCCCTGACCGGACGACTCCTCGGATCCGCTCAAACTTTACTCAGTATATTCTGGATGTTTTCTCATAGTGATAAAGCCAGCGATTGAAAAATGTAAAACTAAAAATTCACGTCACCCATCTTCAATGTGTTAAACAACTCCTCGTAAAGTGGCTGTGACTGGACGACTCCTCGGATCCGCTCAAACTTCGCTCACTGTATACCGTTTCAGGATGTTTCCTCGTCATAATAAAGCCGCGGCGGTGCACGGGGCTCGTTCAGACCCCAGGATAACGGAAGTGGACCCCGAGGGGCGGACGAAGAGTCGCGCCACCCTTCGCCTCTTCCCTCTCCGCTTAATGCACTCGACTGTTGTGCGGAGGGTGGGCGAGGGACAGGAAATACGCGACTACCGCGGATAAGCACTCGTAAAAATTGCAGCCGCCTGTACGTGGGCATAAACAGTGTCCCTGTTGGAGGATAATGCACACGCTGTTACCCAGACGCGTCGCGTAAAAGAGGGACGCTGCAGAGATTCTGACAACGGCTGGCTGCAATAGCTACGAGAACTACGATACAGTAAAGTTCAAACGTTAGTTTTTTTTTTTTTTTTTTAAATTCCAGCTCAACGTCGCGTCAATTGCTATGGGTATTAGCGACGTTGCTGGTTTTTCACTGATTTGATGTTGCTGATTTAACACTGGAACTATCTTAACAATTAAAGTGTACTTGTTTGCATGAGATGAAATTGAAAGTTACATGAAAAAATACCGAACATATAGAAAAAAAATTTGCAGAAAGTCAGGGTAAATTTTGGAAGCTTTAACATGGTAGACTTATAAGGTTGTTATGAGTAATCATTAATTGATCATTTTGACTGTTCTTTAACACTGCAACTACCTTGACAATTAAAGTGTACTTGTCTGCATGAGTAAGATGAAATTGAAAATTATATGAAAAATTACGCAGTATACAGAAAATAAATCTGCAGAAATTCGGAGTAAATTTTGGAAGTTTTACCATGGTGGACTTATAAGGTTCCTATGAGTCAATCACAAATTGATCATTTTGACTGTTATTTAACGCTACAACTACCAACAATTAAAGTGTACTTATTTGCATGGAAGAGATCAAATTAGAAAGTTATATGAAAAATTACCAAACACATAGAAAATCAGGGTATATTTTGGAAGCTTTATCACAGTGAATTCAGAAGGTTGTTATGAGAAATTACCAATTGATCATTTTAACTGTTCTGGTGGTTCTAATGTTAATACACCTTTGATACTAGAACTACCGACAATTAAAGTGTACTTGTTTTCATAGAAAAGATGAACTTGAAAATTGCATGAGAAATTACCAAATATATAAAAAACCAATTTGCAGAATATCACAGTAAATTTTGGAAACTTTATTGCAGTGAATTTATTGTAGAAGGCTGCTAAGGGTAATTACCAATTGGCCATTTTGACTG
>JAOPTO010000456.1:0-10485 GCA_033822845.1 Tetrapedia diversipes | reverse complement strand
TACTAATAATAATTTACTAATAATAATATATACCATATATAATAACAGAAAAACAATAACTTCATTAACTGTTAATCAAATATTCTACTTCTATAAAACACAACACTGCCAGCAGTTTCCTTATTTACACATTAGCACGTTACTATTTACCAAAGTATCTCCTATCAGTTTCCCCTATCAATTAAAGAAGGCTAAACATTCGAAGGTAATAACTAGCGTGCGAAATATTTCGCGAACTTTCGCCCGTTAAAGTCGAAATTGCTTTCTCAGGTCCCCGTCAAGTCAACACTCGTAAGTTTCCGTTAAAACTTAACCGGAAGTTCCTCGCCTACGCGATTCCTCCGATTCGACGGGTTTAATTCTGCCTCCGTCGCGAACTTTCGGTTCCGTGGAAAATTAACACGTTAATTGCCACGAGACCGTCGCAGCCTTATAAGTCGCCTGCTCATGGAGCAGTGTTGCGCTCAGCGCATTAAATTCGCTCAACTTTGCGTATTATCCCATCTTGGATTCTGTTTCCGCGGGACATCTTCCCCTTTGTCGGAGTTCCATGCGTAAATAACAACGTTAACCCCGCTGAAATGGGTCCTGTACGTGATACAGACCGCAGCTGCACAGCTAAGATAGTCAGACAAGGCAAATAGCATTGCTTACAACAGCTCTGACATCCCTACCACTCTAAATAAGTATACACTAAATTCGTCGCTCTTTGCGGGACGCTTGCGAACTATGTCTCGATATCGATAAAACGTGATTGACTACCATTTCCCGTTAGCTGCTCTACCATGGTTTTAAACGAAAGTGAAGAGAGCTTTCACGTAGAGACCACAGCAGCCGGGTGAAGTCTTTACAGTTGCCCTTCTCCTCGCATTTTGCCAGACTTGACTCCCCTTCCACCTCTCCAGTCTCACTGTGAGCCGTGAGGCCCATGAGATACGAGCAGGGTAGCTAATTGGTCTTTACGCTTCCCCCTCTCCAGGCATTTTGCTGGCCTCGACTCCTCCCCCCGCCACGCCCCTCCCACTATGACCCGTGAGATATGATCAGAGTGGCCAGCTGGTCTTTACGCTTCCCCTTCTCCTCGCATTATGCCAGCCTCAACAACGCTATATACCAAAACTACTGCCTTTGAGTCTTCTACGATAAAAGATTCAGCAATTTCCACTTCTTAAACGAAAAATCAGTTTCGTCCAGACAAAATTTCACATTTTAAGCACACGTCTCATTTATAACGAACTATTCTAATTTCATCAACGATAATAACGAATCATTAATTCAAGCACTACTAAAACAGTAAGGCTTATGTAGAAACTCATTTCACCGGGTGAATATTGTACGTACGAGTGAATCCAAGAGTGAAAATATAATAAATAAGTGTATTATATAATAGAAGTGAACAATTCATTACGTTCCACCCTTGCCCGTTACCTCAACAAACATAATAAATTATACACACTTCGCTTTTGTTACTTAACAGATATTTGCATATCGTTTGCATTCGGCACACTTCAATTTCTCGTAAACAAATAAAACTTCAGCGATTCCATGTAACTAATAAACAAACAATGTGCAAGAATCGTGAAATCATCCAACAGCGGCTCTATAAAAGAGGCAATCGCGGATCGATTAATTTAAGAGTCGACGGCACGTGAAAATTGATGCGACCTATAAAACGAGTTAATCGCACCTCGTAAATTCCCTCGGTGGCCGCAGTTCTTTCTCGCGAGAAAATTACCGCTCAAAACTTTATATTCTACCGGGTGTTTCAATCTCATCGCTTAAACTCGGAACGAGTTTCTCGACGGGGACGTCGAAATCCGGAAACTCAAGGAAACTTAAGAATTCCAAGGATCCCAAGGTTTGCACTTCTACCGTGATTCAACGTCGTTCACATTAATTCACAATAATAAATTCACAATTAATCCATCTAAAGTCTACGTGTGGAACATTTTACGAGACGTACACAGAAATGAGACGTTCATTTTTCAGCAATAAATATCTGTTGCCTAAACCGGTGTCTCGTCGACACGAAAATATTATCCAAACGACGAAGAAACACCCGCAAAATAATATTCTCCACTTCTGTCTTCACGGAAAGAACACGAAACAACTTAAAACTACCGGAGAACTTTCAAATAAGAATCAAACGAACCGTTCCAGTACCTCGACACACGTACGACATCGAAAGCGGAAGTTCCCACGGCGGAAGCGAGTTCTTATTTCGTTCAAAGGGACAAGGTATACCAGCCGCGAAACAATACAGACCGCGGAAACGGATTTCGAAAGTTTCCGTCGTTCCGCGACCCTCTCGACGTTCAAGGATTATTTGCAAGACTTCCGGAAACGTGTCCAAGGAAAATAGTCTCGAAATTCCGATGCCGAAGAGGCCGATCTATCGAGTGGATGCAAAACTTTCGTCGATTTCCTCGTTACTACGCAAACTGGTTTGTCTTTCCTCGAGGGAATCAGTTGTGACAACAATTTTTACTTATTCGTTCAAGGCAGAACATTCGTTTATTCGCGCTGTATATACAGAGTGTTCGGACGAAGGTAGGAGAAAATTGAACGGGTAACTGTATGCAACATTCTAAGACGAAAATCAAGAGTAACAATATTGCGTTTGACGCTTTGTTTATTAGTTATGAGCAATTAAAGGACGGGCTATTTTACGCCTGAGAGCAGGCAAACCGGGCAACACGCTTGCTTAGCATTGAAAAAGTTAATTAAATGACGTCAAGGTAGTTGTACCTGGGTTATCAATTTCCTAAATCACCACAAATATAATGGCTCCATCTGTTGATGGTAGTCCAGCAGCTCTTAACACCATATTTTGTAATAATATACAGGGTGTTCAGACGAAGCTAGGATAAAACTGAAGGGGTAACCCTATACGGTGTTCAGACGAAGCTAGGATAAAATTGAAGGGGTAATTCTATGCAACATTCTAAGACAAAAATCAAGAATAACAATATCGCATTTGACGCTTTGTTTATCAGTTATGAGCGATTAAAGAACGGGCTATTTTACGCCTGAGAGCAGGCAAACGGGCAACACGGTAGGCAACGTCACTGGCTACGCAGTGACGCTTAGACGTAACTATGTGCGAAATATAGCTTATCTCTGAATGGTTACAAAAATGTACGTAGCTATGACTAAGTATTTATTGCTCGTAAGACCGAAAATGATTAATCCATATTCAAAGAAGAATTGTTTATCAATTACAAAGAACAGAAGGAGACGCGTATAAAGTCCGCAGATATTGTTCAGGATGTTACAATTGAAAATGCAAGCCTATTAGGACGCAAGACAGCAAAGGTTTGACCAAATAAGTAATAACTTTTTGCAAATACATGTAAATCTAAGCCATACTTTTTGTTTAGAGTGTTTTAATAAATATCATTGAAATTACTATACTTATTTTTAAACTGTGATACTGTAGGTCCCAGGGATCGAAACTGCCCAAACGGAAAGTTCAGTGATGATTCCTGAGCACCGTTAAACAAAATGGAAAACCCCATTTCCAATGTTATTAAAAAAATAAATAAATAAATAAAATTTCCAGCGTGGCGTGGAAAATTTCGAACCCAAACGAAATCTTTCAAGAAGGCTAACCGGAACATCGAGTTCCTCTCCCCCGCTCCGAGTTCACCGGTTTGCACAGCGACGAAATTCCGTCTGAAAGTGTCGCGCTGCCTCTCGGCGTACCGGGGAAGTTCAAAGCTCCGGCTGGATGCCGGCTTGAAAAGTTCGCGACTTCAAAGAGGAAACGGGTCTCTAATTTCTACTTTCGCGAGCAACTTTCCGTGGAAAAGGGTCAACCCCGGTTCCGCGCTGAAGCCCGCGATGCACTCGATTTATCGAGCCTCGAACGCCAAAGCGGCTCTGCGCGGTATTTATGGTAATTAAGGGGCAGTTAATTGATCGTTATCGCGTGGAACAGGTACAGTGACCCGCCTGGCTCCGGCTGGATCATCTGAGACACGGGGAATCAGCGATGGGATTGAGTGTGTCGTGTCGTCGTTAAGTTGCCGCCAGAGTTGGACAAAATATAATCGGAAAAATAACTAATGTTTATGATTACAATAACTTTTGTAGTGATTATTATTATTATTATTATTATTATTATTATTATTATTATTATTATTATTATTACTACTACTACTACTACTGCTACTACTACTACTACTACTACTACTACTGCTACTACTATTATTATTGTTGTTGTTGTTGTAGTTATTGTTATTATTATTACTATTACTATTATTATTATTGTTACTATTACTATTATTATTATTGTTACTATTACTATTATTATTATTATTGTTACTATTACTATTATTATTATTTTTATTATTACTACTATTATTATCGTTGTTGCTGTTGTTATTTCGATATCGTTTACTTCTGTTATTAGTCTTGAACAGTATTGAATTTATTAAAAATTGTACTTTGGAGGAGCAGAAAATGCATTTGACGAACTGTGAACAACACTGGTTCAAGACTAATAATAAAAGTGAATAGAATCAATGACAGAGAAAAGCTTCTATCGAATGTAAAATGTAAATAATTGTCATTAAACATGTATATCTAATTTTCTTCCACCCTTGACTTGACAGTTTAACCTTCGTCTACCCTATTACTAATTCTTGTGGTGTTACTCATTTGTATTCTATGAGGCTGCTTCAAATTTATTCACATATTTCTCGTTTCACATGGTTGCAGGGCTTGCACACGGTCTCAGGTGTTACAAATGCGGACAGTACAACGATGGAGTCGGCAGTATCACGCCTTGCATCAATTACACCGCTCAGATGCATCTAAAGGAGTGTCCACCCTCGTGGGAATGGTGCATCGTGAGTAAACTTATAATTTTTTTCACCCCAGCTTCCGTTTACCTGATTGAAAATTCTCCCAAAGGAGGAAGAATAGGAAAACGCAAAGACATTGATGTCACATTGACATGATGATGACATTGATATCATTGATAGTTGATTAATTTAAACAAATTCACATAAATGATATTAATTATTAGAGTGGCACGGTTAATAACAATTAATCGGGTAATTAATAACGATTATTATAGTTTTCATTGGTAGTTCCAGTATTAATTATTAGGGACATCGCTAATAATAATTAATCAGTTATTAATAACATCATTGGGTTCGCTATAAATATAAAACTATAAAAACACGAAGAATATACGCAAAATGGGTATGGCATATAAGTGACACATAAGTGGACAATACTGCATACCAAATTTTTTAATTACACATAGTAACCTACAAAATTCAGTGTCAATCCACGTCGTGACATGCGGTAAGCAAAAGAAGATGAGAACCACTGTCACAGAGATTTCGAACCTTTTTACGATAGCGAACAAAAGTTTAAGATCAAAGAATCAATGGAAAGAAGTAAGTTAATTGATAAGAAATAGTACCATAAACAAAATTCGTGTGCTGTACTAATCAATAAATAGTGTTTTACCGTAATAATAATAATCAAAATGAATATATAGACGATATTTGTAAGCCATAAAATTATGCTATACAGTATACCATGTTGAAAATCAATAAATAATTTCGGCATCTATAATGGTCCTGTGACATTAGGGCTCTATCGTCGGGTCGTCATATACATGTGACGCTGGTATCAAAAGGGTTAATATTCCACCATCTTCTCGTCTTAAACTTTCGTCCGTTACTGTAGCATCTGATTCGAAACTGCCCCCGGCGTACTCGATCCCAAAGCTACCTAGCGCCTCGAAACACACTCCTGGAACTGTTCTCCGACTGTTTTCCCAAACCACGCGAACAGAGACCTCGAAGTGACGCTTTATCGCGATAACGTGGCATCAAACGTTCTCCTGGAACGCGAACGGAATAAAGAACGAGGCCTCGCGCATCCAGAAAGTGAGGGAGCGAGGGGAGGGGGCTTCGATTTGAAAGCTCGACGAACTGGAAACACAGGATTTGGTATTCCAGAGGAAGGAAACAGAGAAGGGCGTTGGACGGTAGACGTCGCGGCGCCATTGGATCGTTTGACACCCTTCCAAAGCTGGCGTTATTTACCCCTTTCAATGGATGTTGGTTCCGGTGAACAGATTGGCCGCGACGCGTTCGGCAAGCTTGCACGTAAGCCTAGCCAAACGGAAGCGTCGTCGATCCGATGGCACTTCCGGTCTTCGGGGGTAGGGGGGGGGGGATCGATTTGGACGCTGGCACGCGGATTATGTGTTTTTCTCCCGGTTCTGTCTTCCGGCGGTGAGAATTTACGAAGAACCGATACCTCTGTTACGCCACACGTGGCGAAAAGTTTTCGATCGGGCACGAAAACACGAAATTGTCTAAAAGTGGTGGACGTACGCCGCCGATCAAAAGTTTGGAATTATCCAGAGGTTTCAAGAAATATACAAATTTATATTTATACCAATGATTAACCTATTTATATAAATTTTGTACGCATAAAATAAACAAGGAAAATACATACACTGACGGCCAAATGTTTGGAGTTATTCAGAGCATTTAAGAAACATTTGAATTTAGAAGAAAAGCAGTTTAGAACGGTGATTATAATCCAGAATAACTCTTTTAACGAATAACCATAAGTAATACTTATGCTCCTTCTTTTTGCTCAACAGAACTCGTTAGTATGGTTATTAACGACATCTACATGCTATTATTTATATTATTTTATCGTCGGTATGATGATTCAGTATAGAGAAAACAGCGAGTGTAAGATGTAAAAGGCTATATATACAGGGTGTTCGGGCAGAGTTAGGAGAAAATTGAAGGGGTAACTCTATGCAACATTCTAAGACGAAAATCAAGAGTAACAATATTGCGTTTAACGCTTTGTTTATTAGTTATAAGCAATTAAAGAAACGGACTATTTAACGTGTTGCCCTTTTGCCTGCTCTCAGGCGTAAAGCAGCCCGCTTTTTTAATTGCTCATAACTAATAAACAAAGCGTCAAACGCAATATTGTTACTCTTGATTTTCGTCTTAGAATGTTGCATAGAGTTACCTCTTCAATTTTCGTCCAGTTTCGTCCAAACACCCGGTGTACTGTTAAAAATGTATCTAGACTCAAAGTGCATTCTTTCTTCTTTTCTCATTGCCCATTTTTGAACAAATCCCAACAGAACTTAGTTGCCGACCCAATACATAAGCGAACCCTAAACGTTTCCTTCCACGAAAAATTTCTTCCCCGTTTCTCGAGCAGCTGTGCTTCCAGCTGCATGTAAATTCGTGGTCTGCGGTGATCCAATTAACCGGATGCTAAATCCACGCCGCCAGAAATGTAAATCAGCCCCAAGGAGGCCGGAAAACGGCCACGGATGGGAGAAGTTTGCGACAGAGCGACCCGTGTTCCGGTCCTTTCCCGCGCCAAGTAATCCACGTTATTAACCCTTTCGCAATTTAATACGATACACGTTCGGGTAAGCCGTAAATTACAACAGGGTAAGTTTTATATTTTAAATCCCCTGATAACATAATTGTAGTATCGTAGTTTTAGAGGCCAGAAAAGTGAAAGGGTGGGTCGACTAGATGAAAGCCAGACCCGTCTAAAAAAATCGTGGGAGACAAGCGATTCACCGATAGGTCGACAATGTTTAGCAAGTGTTTTACGAGGTGGGCAGAGAAAAAGCCTTATAACGGTTTCCTCGAAAGAGAAACGGGACCAGTGTTGAATACAGAACTCAGTTGTAGAACCGTAAAAAGAGCTGAGGATTAACTGAGGGTCTGCTTATCGGAGACAAAGAAATGAAATTGAAAACTGTAAGGAAAAAATGCCTAATGTAAGGGAAACAAATTTTAGTAATCATAGTAAAAATCATAGCAAATTTTCGAATGTGTAGGCGCTACAATAAATTTACCATGTTTCTGTGAAAAATTACAAACTGGGTCATTTTAATCCTTTTGGTAGTTCTAGTGTTAAACGTAAAGTCGCATGGCAGAGTTGAATTAGAATTTACGGTATACTGTATATTTTTGCCATTATTCGTATTAATAGTAATGAATAATCTTAAGAATAATTTTTCTACATAATCATTAAAGTTTATTCTACGAAAACAATCGAGGTTACGCACTTATTCAGTCTAATGCAAGAAACTGTTAGAAGTCTTGAGAATAACAGAGTGGTTAACTTTTTAAGCTGCTTCTCGCGCGCTGTTCGTCATTTTATTACACTGTGAAAGGGTTAAACCCCTTTGATCCCTCCCGCGGGAGAAAAACAAAGTTAGCCGCGAGTCCCGTAACTGGGATTCGAGGAGGAGAAACATAAAGGAACGCTGGCGAGCAGCTCGACGCTGATAACGCCCGTTTCCGGTTCGCTTGAACGGCGTCTGGAATGGTAACTGATTTCGTCTGCGTTCGATCTAACGAATCCCTCGAGCGTTCTCACAGTGTACAGTCCCGGACAGAAGCATAGGGCTGCTGTATATCATCAGTATTACACCAATATGAAATTCCTGGCCGTACAGTAGTAAATAAAAGTTTAAGACCAAGGAGTCAACGAAATTAAATTAATTAATTAATATGAAATGATAGTATAGATAAAATTTGCATCATATGCTAATCGATAAACAGTGTTCCACCATAATGGCAATAAAAATGAATGGATAAACAATATTTGCGAATCATAAAATTATGTTTCACATTGTCTTTGTTGTCTTCGACTTTTTTCTGCTACTGCACTTAAATTAGGAAAGTTAAAGTATTTCTGACAGTGGTTCTCATCCACAAGCTCGCGTACTGGTGTTATTCAAGAGCGATGCATAATTTACATTAACTTTGTAATAGTTGATACAACAAATATTATTAGAAAATAACTTTTTTGGAAATTAACTATTTTTGTTGAGTTATTTTATTGTATATCTACAGTAGCGGACAAAAGTTTAAGACCAAAGAGTCAAAGAAAATAAATTAATAAATAAGAAAGAAAATTTGTACTCTATGCTAATCAATAAACAGTGTTCTATCATAATGGCAATAAAAATAAATAGATAAACAATATTTGCGAACTATAAAATCGTGTTTTATATTACTACATTTATTGATTTAAGAAAGTTAACCGCAGAACAAAATATTAGTCGAGAACAATTCACCCGACAATTTACGCTTGTCTTTAGTGTAGACAAAAATATTTTGCGCGCGGTTAATTATTCCTACAGTTTAATTTGCCTGCCTCCGGTTTTATCGCGCAACATTTAAATTCGCGAAGCAAAAACTTTTTCTTTAATGGACAAACGGGATTATTTAGAGTTCAAGCAGAGTTGAAATTAGCAGCGAAAGACTCGAGGAACTTTCAATGAACTCGGGAAGATGGGACCCCAGAGAGAAACAGAGAGAGAGGGAGAGTGAGTATTGTCTGCTAGAAAGTGGAGCACAGTGCGCGAAGTTCTAGATCACGATCGTTTAATTGTGGATAATCGTCGTTGTTTCCAAGTCGCGGCTCTGTTTTGTGTTTTCGCCACGGAACGAAGTGTCTTGGGACTTTGCGCAGCGTATAGGAGAAGTTCTAGCATCAGAAACATTCTCTATCTTTCTTTTTGTTCCAACGAAAACTGTCCTGACTCTTTTTTTTTCGAAAAATTTATGAAACCAGATAAGATTATTTACAGTTCTTTACTTTAATATTATTATGATGAAGAAATGTTCGCGCAAAATGAAGTGAAATATTGTTAAAAAAATATTCATTTCTGATAAGGAGACATTTTATTTAATGCCTCTGTTAATTTGCTAATTTATTAAAGAATATCGTTTTGAAATTAAACATTGTATCTAGAAGGGGAGAAAATAGAAATCTTGCAAAAAAGAGTAGAAGGAGAGAATTTGAAACTAATTTCGTTGAAAATGAAAAGAATTAGGTGTGTAATTCGTAATTTTTTAAACAATCAAAAAAGTCACGGAAAAAAGAAGTCGTTGTAACTTTTAATTTGTAACTTATGTATATTAAGCGATTGTCCCCGAATACTGAATAAATAAATAAATAGATAAATAAAGAACCCTGTTTACTGATTAGCACAGAATGCAAATTTTGTATATCAATCACGCTATTCCTTAGAAATTAGTTAATTTAATTTCGTTATAGTTGTATCTCCTTTACCTCGACACTTATAATTTTATCCACCAATTTATCTCCATGAGCAACTTATGAATTATTCAATTTAATTTATATTTCCTTTATTTCAACACTTGTAATTTTATTCGCCAATTTATCTCCAGGAGCAACTTATAAATTATTCAATTTAATTTATATTTCCTTTACCTCGACACTTATAATTTTATCCCATGAGCAACTTATAAATTAGTGGATTTAATTTATATTTCCTTTACCTCGACACTTATAATTTTATCCTATGAGCAACTTATAAATTAGTCGATTTAATTTATATTTCCTTTATTTCAATACTTTTAATTTTATTCATCAATTTATTTACAGGAGCAACTTATAAATTAGTGGATTTAATTTATATTTCCTTTA
>JAOPTO010000452.1:2500-14946 GCA_033822845.1 Tetrapedia diversipes | reverse complement strand
AGTCGTCGGTTCGATTTTTGTTCTAAAGATCTTACTTTGACGACCGCCCATTGTTAAAGCACCGCTTCGTCCGTACTTGTCAGGTTTCTATTGTTGTTTTTTTTACCCGTGTTAAATACAAACAGTAACCCCCCCGGCATCCGCCACTCGCTCGATCCGAGAGGTGTCGTCAAGTCGTTTGGAGCACACCAAAATTACATATACCCGCGCCCCCGACGTCGTTTGAAATGAAACGACTGAGAGTCACAGAAAGAGAACGAGCGACGTAAATAAGATGGGAAAGAGAGGAAGAGGTACAAGAGACTCGGTGTGCGTGTGTATTGTACGCTTCCATTTTGACTTTTCTTACCCCGATCGACGACGGGTTACGATTATTCGTTAAAAGAGCCCCAGGGAAGAGAGGAGAATATCTTTTCCCCTTTGGCGCGGCTATGTTCGAATAAATCAAAGACTCGTCGATAACGGTCGGGAGTTGGCAGCAGCTGCATCCACGCTCTGTGTTGGTCACCCCATTCCATTTTCGTTGTCGATCGCGAGAGACCGCGCAACCAGAAGCCGGTCGTCCAGTCCCTGGAAAGAGAAAAAGAAGCTTGTCTATCTCCACTTGCGTGCGTTCTGTTTTTTGTCCCTTTTACGTTCTCTCTTACGTATAAAAAGAGTTTGAGATCCGTGTTGCGCACCTCCGACTCACCCCGGCCTGGTCCTTCGTTCTGAAGGATCTAGGGTAATAATAAAGAATCGGGATGACTATGAGGAGGATCGGTGCGCCGTTTCGATGCTCTTTTTTTTATAATGTACACAGAGAGACGTTCGAGATTAAAGGGCGAAACGATATATAGGAACCGCTGGAGAATAGTTTTATACCAAGCATTGCTTTTTTTTTTTTTTAAATACAGGACGGACGTCAAAAATCCGGGAAATTCTTCGGTTGTCCAGCGAGCGTCTCTCCGATTCGAACCTGCGATATAAATTGGCACTATGGTGCGGTGCATAAAACTAAGAATCCATGTTTCTTGTACAAATGTCTTTTCGACTTTCGACTATACCTTCTCTCTCTTACTTCTTTTTTTTTTGTCGCCACTCTCAACTGTGCGTAACTCAGGTTTTTTTTTATTGTTGTTGTTACGCACACAATAAAAATACACGTATATGACGACCTCAGAGTAGGCGAGATTACCCGCTGAATTTAAGCATATTACTAAGCGGAGGAAAAGAAACTAACAAGGATTTCCTTAGTAGCGGCGAGCGAACCGGAATGAGCCCAGCACTGAATCCCGCGGTTCTGCCGCTGGGAAATGTAGTGTTTGGGAGGATCCGTCGGTCCCGTGACGTCGAACCGCGTCCAAGTCCATCTTGAATGGGGCCATTTACCCATAGAGGGTGCCAGGCCCGTAGCGACCGGTACGCGTTTTCGGGAGGATCTCTCCTTAGAGTCGGGTTGCTTGAGAGTGCAACCCTAAGTGGGTGGTAAACTCCATCTAAGGCTAAATACGACCACGAGACCGATAGCGAACAAGTACCGTGAGGGAAAGTTGAAAAGGACTTTGAAGAGAGAGTTCAAGAGTACGTGAAACCGTTCAGGGGTAAACCTGAGAAACCCAAAAGATCGAATGGGGAGATTCATCGTCAACGGCGCTGGCTCCCGTCGGTGCGCGATGCCCCGAATGGACCTTCGTTGTTCCACGGCGAGGGCACACCACCTTCGGCTTGAATGTTCCGGTGCTGTAGTCGTGCACTTCTCCCCTAGTAGAACGTCGCGACCCGTTGCGTGTCGGTCTACGGCCCGAGAGGGCGCCTGTTTCGTCGCCATGCGCGCACGCGACAGACCCTCGGTCGCCCGACCGGCTGCACGACGGTACTCGCACGGTATCGGGCCGCAACCAATCCATTCTCGAATGTGTGTGCGTCAGGCCCGCCGCAAGCTAGATCAGCTTCAACCCGGAGGTACGGACCTGGTGCCGTCCCCGGGCATGACCAGCTGTTGGCAGGCGGTGTCCTTGGGCTGGCCAAGCTCTGAATTACCGGTCGGCGACGCTACTGCTTTGGGTACTCTCAGGACCCGTCTTGAAACACGGGCCAAGGAGTCTAACATGTGCGCGAGTCATTGGGATGCATAAACCTAAAGGCGAAATGAAAGTGAAGGTCGGCCTAAGCGTCGACCGAGGGAGGATGGGCACCGTTACGATGGTGCCCCGCACTCCCGGGGCGTCTCGTTCTCATTACGAGAAGAGGCGCACCCAGAGCGTACACGTTGGGACCCGAAAGATGGTGAACTATGCCTGGTCAGGACGAAGTCAGGGGAAACCCTGATGGAGGTCCGTAGCGATTCTGACGTGCAAATCGATCGTCGGAACTGGGTATAGGGGCGAAAGACTAATCGAACCATCTAGTAGCTGGTTCCCTCCGAAGTTTCCCTCAGGATAGCTGGCACTCGTTTCGAACGCTGACGAGTCTCATCTGGTAAAGCGAATGATTAGAGGCATTGGGGCCGAAACGACCTCAACCTATTCTCAAACTTTAAATGGGTGAGATCTCTGGCTTGCTTGGATCAATGAAGCCACGAGATCTTGGATCAGAGTGCCAAGTGGGCCAATTTTGGTAAGCAGAACTGGCGCTGTGGGATGAACCAAACGCAGAGTTAAGGCGCCTAAGTCGACGCTTATGGGATACCATGAAAGGCGTTGGTTGCTTAAGACAGCAGGACGGTGGCCATGGAAGTCGGAATCCGCTAAGGAGTGTGTAACAACTCACCTGCCGAAGCAACTAGCCCTGAAAATGGATGGCGCTGAAGCGTCGCGCCTATACTCCGCCGTCAGCGGCAAGAGGGGAGTGACGTGCGTCCTTTGACCCCTCGTGGGTGTGGACCGTCCTCCATGAAGCCCTGATGAGTAGGAGGGTCGCGGCGGTGTGCGCAGAAGGGTCTGGGCGTGAGCCTGCCTGGAGCCGCCGTCGGTGCAGATCTTGGTGGTAGTAGCAAATACTCCAGCGAGACCCTGGAGGACTGATGTGGAGAAGGGTTTCGTGTGAACAGCCGTTGCACACGAGTCAGTCGATCCTAAGCCCTATGAGAAATCATATGTAGATGAGGTGTCCTAACATATGTAACACGCAAAATTTGAACGAACGAGACTATGTAAAAAACACACACCCATCGGGCGAAAGGGAATCCGGTTCCTATTCCGGAACCCGGCAGCGGAACCGTATACCATTCCGGGCCCTCATAAGAGTGCTCGTCGGGGTAACCCAACATGACCTGGAGACGCCGTCGGGAAGTGCGGGGAGAGTTTTCTTTTCTGTATAAGCGTTCGAGTTCCCTGGAAACCTCTAGCAGGGAGATAGGGTTTGGAACGCGAAGAGCACCGCAGTTGCGGCGGTGTCCGCATCTTCCCCCTCGGACCTTGAAAATCCAGGAGAGGGCCACGTGGAGGTGTCGCGCCGGTTCGTACCCATATCCGCAGCAGGTCTCCAAGGTAAAGAGCCTCTAGTCGATAGATTAATGTAGGTAAGGGAAGTCGGCAAATTGGATCCGTAACTTCGGAATAAGGATTGGCTCTGAGGAGCGGGGCGTGTCGGGCTTGGTCGGGAAGCGGGCTTGGCTGACGTGCCGGGCCTGGGCGAAGCTGAACGGGCAAGCGATATTTATATCGCCCCCGGGATCCGAGCTCGGTCCCGTGCCTTGGCCTCCCGCGGATCTTCCTTGCTGCGAGGCTTCCGTGGCGGCTTGCCGTCGTGGTCGCTCTCTTCGGCCGCCATTCAACGCTCAGCTCAGAACTGGCACGGACTAGGGGAATCCGACTGTCTAATTAAAACAAAGCATTGCGATGGCCCTTGCGGGTGTTGACGCAATGTGATTTCTGCCCAGTGCTCTGAATGTCAACGTGAAGAAATTCAAAAAAGCGCGGGTAAACGGCGGGAGTAACTATGACTCTCTTAAGGCAGGGCGGTGAAGGTGCACACCGTTGGGGAGTAGCGACCCCACCTACCCGAGCTAGGAGTAAAGGTGAGCCGTCGGCCGCCTATTAAAAAGAGATCGAAAGATGGTGAAGTTTTTGGGGCACTATGTGCCCCAGCCCTCCCGAAGACATCGCTTTGCGATGTTATATATAGCGGCGCTATTGCCGGAAGGCGGCGTAGAGCTGGAGGGGTCGTGTTGTCGAAAGGTGTGCGTATTGTGAAAGCAATACGCCGCTGGGAAGCAACACGCCGCTGAGAAAGCAATACGCCGCTGGAAAGCAATACGCCGCTGGCACTTAGCAAAATTACATCTATGCTCTCGGTAGGGTATTAGTGTTAAATAAATTAATGCTAATATAAATAGAAGTGGCGGCTGGCGGCAAGCTGGACCTCCTTGATTCCTTGCACCCACAACCTGGCTTTTCCTTAGGTTTACGAGTGGGATGCGTTTGGAACTAGGAAGAAGGAATATTGGTAAAAACCCAACAATGAGTAGTAATGATGAAGAAGCCTCGGACACGGGGGTCCCCGGTCCTGGGACCTCCGTGGCGGACTTGTCCGCTATGGGCAGGAGGACCACCCTTAGACGACCTGGCGATGAAACTGGACATGCAACTGGACAAGTAGTGGATCTGCCTCTGAGCGGGCAAATTAAATGTAACGCCTGTTGTGAAGAGGGCCACAACCGTAGATTCCTGCAGGAGTCAAAATTCAGCGAACATATGGAGCAAAATCACTCCAAACTGAAAGTGCAATGGAGGTGTGCTACATGTCAAAAGACATTTGATAAACTACACGGATGTCGATGCCACCTACCGAAATGTAAAGGGTTCGTTGAAAAAGTAGATAATCCATATAAGTGCGACTCCTGCAGTGAAAGCTTTAAAACACAGAGAGGGTTGTCGCAGCATGAAAGGCTGCGGCACCCAAATATAAGAAACATTAAAAGAATGGCTAGTGGCTCAAGTCAGGGTAGGAACAGACCAGTCAGGAGCACCTCGGTCTGGTCCCAAGAGGAAACGGAGCTTTTAATAGACCTGAATGCGCGCTTCAAACATTTGAGGCAGCCAAATGTGCGCATTCAGGAGTTCCTACCCGGAAAGACTATAAAACAAATAAGTGACAAAAGGAGGTGCTTGCCTGCTCAGAGTGAGGTGGCCGAAGAGGATAGCAAAAGCGAGACCAATTCCACCAGCACCTCATACATATCGGCCACTGATGACTTAGCGGGGAACCCCCTTAGTGCCGATGACAGCTCAGAGGAATGGCAAGAGGCACTTAGGGAGGCAATAACTGCCTATTCGCTGGACGAAGAACATGATTTAAGAGACCTAGATGAAGAAGTCCAGCGATGGGCCCGAGAGGATATGGTGGATCCTCTCGATATCGAGAGATTGATACTAAGATTTACGGAGAAATTGAAAGAAGGGCAAACTGATGAATCTCCTAAGGGTAAACGCAAGAAGCGTAATAATATGAATAATAGGGAAAGCGACCGCGCCCGAAGGGAACGATTCATCTTCTCTCGATATCAAGAGATGTACAAGAAATGCCCGAAAAAGCTTGTTGACTTAGCGGTCGCTGGGGAGCAGATAAAAGCAGGGGAACAAATCGAGCTCCCCGATAAGGCTAAAATAAAAAGCCTTTATGACAACTTATGGGGTTCGGCTGGTCCGGCCTCAAGTTTGTCGACGCTCGAGAGGGGCACGAGCGACAGGTTCCCCATAGGAGAACTATTTGAGCCAATAACTGCATTCGAATTAATCATGAAAATGCGAAAAATAAAATCCAATACAGCGGCAGGTGTCGATGGTGTACGAAAGGCCCACCTTCGCAAAATCGGCGCCCTGCAGCTGTTGTCCAAAATTTTCAATGCTTTAATGCTACACAGAGCCTACCCGGAACAATGGAAACAAAACCGAACGACATTGATCCCTAAAATAGGGAAATGTACAAAAGATGTGAATAACTGGAGACCAATTACGATTGGTTCATTACTGGGTAGGCTGTATTCATCGATGTTGGACAATAGGCTGCGGGGTAAAGTCACACAAAATCTAAGGCAAAAAGGCTTTACAAAAGAGGACGGATGTAAACACAACATAGCCGTCCTCGATAAAGCAATCAAAAGTATGAAGAAGGCGAACGGTGGGGTCGTAACAATCATCGACATCGCCAAAGCATTTGATACAGTGCCCCACAGCTGTATTGGGGATGGCTTGAAGTTGAAAGGTATCTCAGTAGCCGTCGCCGACTACATAGAGAATATATATGAAAACCAAAACACTGAGATAACCGTAAATAAAGGCGACGGCAAAATAAAAATGGCGTTGAGAAGAGGGGTAAAACAAGGAGATCCGCTCTCCCCTCTTCTCTTTAACTTAATAATTGATCCACTACTGAGCGAGATAGAAAGGACGACGGAGGGCGTCAAAATTGACGATGAGAAAGTCTCCATCCTCGCCTTTGCAGACGACCTGGTGCTGCTTGGACAGAGCACTAGAGAGGCCAAGAAGCAGATCCGTAAAGTGCAAAGCTTCTTGGCCAGAATGGGAATGACGATCCAAGCGGAAAAGAGCACGGCATTCCAGGTCGTCAATAAGAATAAGACTTGGGTAATTCAGGACCCAGGTCTTGAAATAGAGGGAACACGAATTCCTCAAGCTAAGCCTGAAACAAAAATAAAATACCTGGGCATTACAATCAACCCATGGGAAGGCGTGCAGCGCGCCGAAGGTAACGATATAATCATGGCGGCTAAGAACATAGACAAAATGAAACTAAAGCCCCACCAGAAAGTAAATTTAATAAGGACTCATCTCCTGCCCCGTTACATACATATGTTGGTAGCTAGTCCGCCACCGTTGAAAAGTCTAGATTTCATAGACGATGAAATCAGACAAATAATAAAACATATATTAAAGCTTCACCCGTCCACGACAGACGGAATAATATATACTGAGAAAGGGCATGGCGGTCTCGGTATTCAACGAGTGGCGGACATAGTAAGAATAGCGAAGCTAAGAAACTACCTAAAAATGCAAAACTCTGACGACTTGGTCGTCAGAGAAGCAAGTAAGGGGCAGGAGAAGGTGGTAGTAAAGTACGCACGATCGGTGGGGCTAACATGGCCGGCCACCGAATTAGAAATAGAAGGCGCGCGCATAAACCTAAGAAAGGCGCAAACTGAGAGATGGAGACAAAAAGTCTCACAGGGTCATGGAGTCCATGAATTTATGGGAGACAAAATTGGAAACGCTTGGCTCCATGACCCAACATTATTAAAGCCGTCGAGATACCTCGACGCGCTAAGACTAAGAACAAACACCTTCGGCACGAAAGTAGCACTTAAACGAGCAAGAAAAGATATGGATGTTATATGCCGAAGGTGCAATATGCAGTTGGAAACCCTGGGGCACATTTTGGGCAGCTGCTTGCATACTAAGAATGCAAGGATACGTAGACACGACGAAATAGTAAAATTTATTGAACAGAAGGTGTCACGTAACTCGGCGGTATTCCTGGAACCGACAATAAATGTTGTAGGCGAACTGAAGAAGCCTGATTTGGTTATCAAAAACCAAGAGGGTATCCTCATAGTGGATGTAACAGTCCGCTATGAGGACAAAGATAATTTAAAGAGAGCCTACCAGGAAAAACTGAACAAATACCAGGATACCGCTGAGTATATAAGAATAAAAACAACAAGCAGAACTGGCAAAGTGTTACCGATAGTGATCGGTTGTAGAGGCGCTATGCCCAAAATGACAAAAGATAACTTAAAAGCCCTAGGGTTAAGCCAAAGCGACATGACAACGGTCGCAATGACAGCCCTCCGTTCGTCAATAGAGATGGCGAATGGATTCTTGGACTACGATCACATCATGTGATCGTTTAGGTATTTTATTTATTTATTTATTTTAATTTATTTATTATTTTAGATATGACTACCTATGCAAATAGGCAAGAAAATTTTTGAACAATTGACCAGACACATAGTGCCGGTGCATGCGGATCTTATTAACCTAGCATGACTGGACGAGCCATACGGCAAATAAAATTTTACTAAAAATGACGGCCGTAAAGGCGAAAGACTTTTAAAATTTTACATATTGACTGTGCCGAAAGGCCGAAATCCAATTTTAAGATAAACAGTCATGCTACTTGACAAGGCTAAATAGGCCAAATACTAACCCGACAAGGCAGCTGCCAGCTGATAAATAATAAGCCCGTCCCGGCCTTTTACACCGGGCGGTGCGAGTCCTACCATACTATTGTATGCTAGGGCGCGGGGCGGATTCTTTGCATGTAGAATCCGGGGCGACGCCTCCGCGTGGCTTCCCTGGACACACACTTCGGTGTGTGACCAAGTTCGCCTCCCGAAAGGGTCCCCGTTCCTAATTTTTCTAAGCACGTAGGCAGACCCCATGGCAGTGGAACGAAGCAGGGATCTTATAATTGCTTTCTAATTGTTAACTAGTTTTAATTGTTATTACCCCACGAGGAGGTTTGTTCCTCGGAAGTATACCGGCTTTCCTTAGGATTGCCGGTACAGTTTTAGCCAAATGCCTCGTCATCTAATTAGTGACGCGCATGAATGGATTAACGAGATTCCCTCTGTCCCTATCTACTCCCGGGAACCTGCCAATCCCCGGTGGTATATTGGCTTGTCTGGGTAACGATGCTCTGCCCAGATCGACCTCTTTTCATACGTTGCTTTTTGGGGCCCATGGATGCTCTCATGTTGAAGTGGGCCCAACCCTAAAATATGGATACAAACCTACACAAAACCAAACCAAAATACCAATCAAAAGAGGAGCTGTCCACTACCAGCTCTTCTGATGAAGAGACGGGGATGAGCGCTGGTGCGACGAGGAAGGCGTCCACCAGCGCCCCGAAAAGAAAAAGGCTGAGGGGGACTACTCCCCCAGTGATGCACCAAGAATCAGAATCTGAAACCTCTGCAATGGAGGTGGAGAGCTGTGGCGGCTCCCACCTCGATGATGTTAAAAAGATGAGGACAGAATTAGAATCCGCTCTGTTGTGCGAAAACAACAAAATCAATAAAGCCACGATTAAGACAGTAATGGCCAAATGGGGCCAGTTAGAAAAGAAGCTTCTCGAACTTGTTATCGAGAACGAGAAGCTTAAAGCCCAAAACGACGCCATTAAGGCGAATCCACCGACAAGGCCGCAGTCGTACGCGCAAGCGTGCGGCTCGGCAAATGCACCGAAAAAGGGAACGCCCCCCTTAGCAACGGTAGCGAAGGCTACCAGAAAGGAAAAGTCGGATGTCTTGCTGATACGTCCCAGCAAGGACTCCGACAAGAGGACAAGTGAAGAGATTAAAAAATCTCTCACTAAAGAACTTGGGCCCCAGAGGTCCAAGTTAAAGATAAAAAGCATAAGGCAGATGCGCTCCAAAGGAGTTATAGTAGAACTGGGGAGCAAAGAGGACGCGGAAATTATAAAGCGTTCCTCATTAGCCAAGGCCGGGCTAAAAATTGAAGAGCCAAAGAAGCTCAGCCCCAGCGTCATAATATATGACGTTGACGGCGAATATAAGCCCGACGAGCTGAAGGAAGACCTTCTTGCGAAGAACTTCCCCGGCAAGTCGGAAGCCGAGTTGCTAAAGCTGGCGGAAGCCGTCCACTTCCGCCACAGCTATGTGTCGAAAGACAAAAATAGAAACTGGATTGTGGAACTCCCACGTCCAGAGTTTACGGAGCTGGTCTCCAAAGGAAAGCTATATATGCTCTGGAGCTCGTATCGAGTTCGGGAGTATATCAATGTTACCCGGTGCTACAAGTGCCATGGGTACGGACACGTCGCTAAGGCGTGCAAGGCAGATAGTCAGATCTGCGAGAAGTGTGGTGAGAGCGGTCACCTAAAAGGTGACTGCAAGAAAAAGGTGACGAAGCCCAAGTGCATTAACTGCACGAGGGCGAAAAGAGAAAAGACTGACCACGAAGTCAAGTCTAAGACCTGCCCGGTCTACATGAAAGAAGTCGAGCGATATAGATCTAGGCTAGCCCAATGATGATCAAGCTCGCGCAAATCAACGCCCAGAGGTCTGCCGCTGCAGCATCCAACCTCCTAAAGAAATTAGAGGAAGGAACTATTCAAGTACTCTGTCTTCAGGAGCCGTATGCCTATAAAGGCAGGGTCAAGGGTTATTCGAGTCGAATGACAATACTGCAGCCGAGCTGCAAGAACCCTTGGGTTGCTGCGGTAGTGGCAGACAGAAACCTCGAAGTCTTTCAAGTAGGACTTGAAGACACAGCACATGTCATGTGCTTTAGCATCAAACCTGGGCTTGATGAACTGTTCATTATTAATGCGTATTGCCAGTATTCACTTGCAATAGAGCCCATCCTCGAGAAGGTTGAAGCTCTATTAAACAAGCTTAGAGGCAAGAACATTATAGTGACACTTGATGCGAATGCGAAGTCCATTCTATGGCATTCGAACGTTACTGACGACAGGGGAAAGGTTCTTGAAGAATTCCTCTGCGCCAACAATTTACATGTCTTAAATCGATCGAACGCCAGACCGACCTTTGTTACAAGCAGAGGCGAATCAAACATAGATTTGACATTGATCACCCCCAGCTTGCTGGGGAGGCCTATAGAATGGACTGTCTCAGAAGACTGTGACGTGAGCGACCACAGTCTGATCGAAATTAAGCTCATGTCCGTCAAACCAGGTGTAGTAGCCAGACGAAGTGAAAAGTCTGGTTACAACCTGAAAAAGGCCGATTGGAATTATCTGAAGGCCTGTCACGATGATGCACTCAACGATGACTTCCTTGAACGCCTGACGACCAGCACCCCTGACACGGCTGCTAGGTCCCTGAAGAGTGCAATTCGAACGAGCTGCGACAAAGCAATACCTTTGATCCGTAAACCACCCATCAGGGTACCCTGGTGGAGTGAGGAACTCTCCACCCTTCGTAAAATTGCGAACCGTTGTAAGAAAGAACTTACCCGGGTTAGGAGGTTGAGGATTAATGACGAGGTCGAAAACGTTCAAGAGAAATATCGAACAGCTAGGAACAAGTACACCTCTGAGATCCGAAAACATAAGCGAGACTCCTGGAAGAACTTTGTCCTCGAAGAGGGCAATAGGGATCCCTGGGGAATCGTGTATAAAATCTGCCGAGATAAGCTAACTCCTGACGAGCCGGTCTCGTCAGTGAGGCTGGCGAATGGAGATATCACCCTAACCTGGAGGGAGACAATGGCGCAAATTTTGAGTCAGGTCGTTCCTCAAGATGGTAATTGCTCTTCAGATGTTGGGGTACATCTGGAGGTAAAGCAGCAAATCGCACTCTACAGGAATTGCAATATCGAACGCCCTGTAAGTCGAGAAGAAATCGACGAAGCCATCGGAAAGTGCAAAAGTAAGAAAGCCCCAGGCCTTGACCAGGTTAAACCTGAGATTTTGAAGCACCTCTACAAGTGCCACGGGGAAGTATTACTGGCGTTGTATAACAACTGCCTCTCGAACGCTACCTTTCCAAGGATTTGGAAGCAGGCTCGCCTGCGACTAATCCTAAAAGACAAAAATCGTGACAGGATGAAAACGAGTTCCTACCGGCCGATTGCTCTCCTCTCAATGCTTGGGAAGGTCTTTGAGAGGATAATTGTAAATAGAATCCAAAAGCAATATACTGACAAGGGCCTAGCCCACAAGTGTCAGTTTGGATTCAAGAAGGGTTGTTCCACTGAGGACGCCCTTCTTAAACTTCGAGAAGGGGCCTTGAGCCCCGATAAGAAATACATTCTGGCCCTCTTTATGGACATAGAGGGGGCCTTTGACAATCTATGGTGGCCCGCCATAGTAAAAAGACTAATCGACTCTGAATGCAGCAGTACGATCGTTCGCTTGATAGTATCTTACTTTAAGAGGAGAAAGATGATTATCAATTCGAACTCGAACGCTAGACGCATATCCAGCACAATGAAAAAGGGCTGCCCACAGGGATCCGTAATTGGACCAGTGGCGTGGTGCTGGTGTATGGACGTGCTGCTGCACGAATTTGACAACAACTTCGCTAAAAGCGAAGTTGAAAGTATTGCATATGCCGACGATTTGGTCTTGCTGGTCAAGGCCAATTCGCGAGCAAGTCTAGAGACCCTGGGAACGAAAGCGCTGAGTATTTTGGACAAATGGTGCACATTGCACAAATTAAAGTTATCCTCTGACAAAACATGTGGAATCATGTTGAAAGGCAAATTTGACAAAGAGAGACACCCAATCTTAAAATTGGGTGATAGGAACATAAAATATGCGGAGCAAACAAAATATCTTGGTATGGTCATAGACCGGAATTTCAATTTCATAGCTCACGCAAAATATATAAGAGATAAAACTGTAAAGTTTATACTTACTCTAAAGAGAGTAGCCCATGAAGAATGGGGAATCAAAGCCAGTGTTTTGTACACACTCTATAAGTCGGTATTTCTGCCGATAATATCATATGGTGCAGC
>JAOPTO010000446.1:0-13784 GCA_033822845.1 Tetrapedia diversipes | reverse complement strand
AAAAGTGAAAAAGATTCTAATATTTCAGTCAATCTCCAATCGGTTTAAGACCGGGAGCAAAAATATGCAAACTCTAAATTGAATCGCGAACCATGCGTAGCTCTTAGCTTGACGTAGATTTCCAAAGATCATGCATCCTTTGGAAACCGACGTCAATTACCGAGTCTCACCTAGGGGAGGTGGCTACGCAACGAGCGAGACTCGTCTGAAATTCATTCTACGTTTCTGTAATTTATGATTCTAACGTTAGATAAGAGATAAAAGTTTGACAGCGTTTGATAAAGTGTAGAACGAATTTCGGACTCACATCAGGTTATAATGACGTTGAATCCTAAGTGGCGGATATCCTATTCAAGGATAGCTTGTTCAACTTAAAGCGAATGGAATGAAATGAAGCTAAAATGCACTTGAAAACTATCGTGCACTGCAAAGGGAAATCGATACGGAAAACTAAGGTGTGACTCTAATTTCGCAACGCTAAACTATATGCAATGATCGATTGATCATTAAAGAATGATCCGAAAAGCACCCAAAGTGAGTGTTCGGTTGGAAACGCGAGCAATTGAGAATCGCGACGCGACCGAATCTACCGAGTTCGCAATCGCTGGCCAACATCGTCGAACAGTGCACAACGCACTCTCATGCACTTAATAATTGCATGCAGAATGCGCTCTCGCGAGCCGCCCCCGCCTTCAACCGTGTCACGGCATCCATGCCGCGACTTACGCGGTCGCTGGGGCGACGCCATGGCGATAAAACTCACGGGGCCCAGCTAGGGTTCGAGCACGGCCCTGTAGATGGATGCAACAGTCCACCCCTGCCGACTAACGGATGCAAGAACGCGCCACAAACTGGCGACGCGCCTCACAACGGCGACCAGTGGAAGGAGCATGCCGCTGTCCCCAACGCGTAGCGCCGAGACCCGTCCACCTGCAGGACCTAACCCTGGTCGGGAGCAACCACCGCTCCCTTCGACGCAGGACCGCAGTTCCCCGGCCGAACACCGGTAGTCGCATCGACATGCCGCCGCCCCAACAATCGCGGCGCAAACATGGAGTATCGTGACACGAGCGAGATTGGTGAAGACTCGCGAGAGTGTCTGACAGAAGCATGGAATTGTTAAGCGCATGTCGCACCACGGCGGCGAGCGAGTGCGCGATGCAAAGCCCTCCGACACCGAACGATTGCGAAGCTATACACGCGCGAGAACATTCAATTGTTCTATACGATAAGGCGGCGGGGGGAATGGGAAAGCGAGTTTCTTCGCTTTAAGTTGGGCAAGATTTCCTTGTAGGAAAGCCGCCTACAATAAGATTAACATGCTTAAACTAGCTTATGATTAATTGAAACTACGTCGCATGCATCCCACGTAGTCCTACGAAGCGTACCGGTGCGCTACGCTGTATAAATCAGGGCTGTAATCCTAACACCACAAGAATAAGGGAATGGGGAGCATTCCATGGAATGCAACAACGGGGGGAAACGTAAAAAAGAAGGAAACGGCCGGAACCAAACGAACTAACCAGCGATAGAACAGAATGGAATCAGGCTGAGAAAAATGTAAGAGCCCCGGTGTACACCCGATGCAAAGAACGACAAAATACGATAGTACGGATAATTGAGTGGGTAAGTTGGGGAGGGAAATCTATATCATAAGTTAGGCTTTTATTAGACTTGGTATAAAATTAGATCGATCTATTAAATACCTGAAATGGGAAAAAATATATTTACACCTGTAAAAAAAAGTTTGTACATTACGCGATAACTTGTTCATACAATGGATCAATCCAATTTGTATGGAAAAGTTATTTGGCGGTATGATAAACCGCGACGGACGGATTGCGGAAAAAATGAGAAAAACTGTAGAAATGTTGAAAACATTTCAATAATTTAATCATTCTCCAATCGGTTTAAGACCGGGAGCAAAAATATGCAAACTCTAAATTGAATCGCGAACCATGCGTAGCTCTTAGCTTGACGTAGATTTCCAAAGATCATGCATTCTTTGGAAACCGATGTCAATTACCGAGTCTCACCTAGGGGAGGTGGCTACGCAACGAGCGAGACTCGTCTGAAATTCATTCTACGTTTCTGTAAATTATGATTCTAACGTTAGATAAGAGATAAAAGTTTGACAGCGTTTGATAAAGTGTAGAACGAATTTCGGACTCACATCAGGTTATAATGACGTTGAATCCTAAGTGGCGGATATCCTATTCAAGGATAGCTTGTTCAACTTAAAGCGAATGGAATGAAATGAAGCTAAAATGCACTTGAAAACTATCGTGCACTGCAAAGGGAAATCGATACGGAAAACTAAGGTGTGGCTCTAATTTCGCAACGCTAAACTATATGCAATGATCGATTGATCATTAAAGAATGATCCGAAAAGCACCCAAAGTGAGTGTTCGGTTGGAAACGCGAGCAATTGAGAATCGCGACGCGACCGAATCTACCGAGTTCGCAATCGCTGGCCAACATCGTCGAGCAGTGCACAACGCACTCTCATGCACTTAACAACGCCATGCTAAATGCGCTCTCGAGAGCCGCCCCCGCCTTCGACCGTGGCACGATATCCATGCCGCGACTTACGCGGTCGCTGGGGCGACGTCATGGCGATAAAACTCACGGAGCTCGGCAAGGGTTCGAGCACGACCCTGTAGATGGATGCAACAGTCCACCCCTGCCGACTAACGGATGCAAGAACGCACCACAAACTGGCGGCACGCCTCACAACGGCGACCAGTGGAAGGAGCATGCCGCTGTCCCCAACGCGTAGCGCCGAGACCCGTCCACCTGCAGGACCTAACCCTGGTCGAGAGCAACCACCGCTCCATCCAACACAGCGCCGCAGTTCCCCGACTGGACACCGGTAGTCGCATCGCCATGACGCCGCCCCAACGATCGCGGCGCGAACATGGTATATCGTGCAACGATTGAGATTGGAGAAGACTCGCGAGAGCGTCTTACAGTAGCATGCAATTAAAAAGCGCATGTCGCACCACGGCGGCGAACGAGTGCGCGATGCAAAGCCCTCCGACACCGAACGATTGCGAAGCTATACACGCGCGAGAACATTGAATTGTTCTATACGATAAGGCGGCGGGGGGAATGGGAAAGCGAGTTTCTTCGCTTTAAGTTGGGCAAGATTTCCTTGTAGGAAAGCCGCCTACAATAAGATTAACATGCTTAAACTAGCTTATGATTAATTGAAACTACGTCGCATGCATCCCACGTAGTCCTACGAAGCGTACCGGTGCGCTACGCTGGATAAATCAGGGCTGTAATCCTAACACCACAAGAATAAGGGAATGGGGAGCATTCCATGGAATGCAATAACGGGGGGAAACGTAAAAAAGAAGGAAACGGCCGGAACCAAACTAACTAACCAGCGATAGAACAGAATGGAATCAGGTTGAGAAAAATGTAAGAGCCCCGGTGTACACCCGATGCAAAGAACGACAAAATACGATAGTACGGATAATTGAGTGGGTAAGTTGGGGAGGGAAATTTATATCATAAGTTAGGCTTTTATTAGACTTGGTATAAAATTAGATCGATCTATTAAATACCTGAAATGGGAAAACATATATTTACACCTGTAAAAAAAAGTTTGTACATTACGCGATAACTTGTTCATACAATGGATCAATCCAATTTGTATGGAAAAGTTATTTGGCGGTATGATAAACCGCGACGGACGGATTGCGGAAAAAATGAGAAAAACTGTAGAAAAGTTGAAAACATTTCAATAATTTAATCATTCTCCAATCGGTTTAAGACCGGGAGCAAAAATATGCAAACTCTAAATTGAATCGCGAACCATGCGTAGCTCTTAGCTTGACGTAGATTTCCAAAGATCATGCATCCTTTGGAAACCGACGTCAATTACCGAGTCTCACCTAGGGGAGGTGGCTACGCAACGAGCGAGACTCGTCTGAAATTCATTCTACGTTTCTACTATTTATGAATCTAACGTTAGATAAAAGATGAAAATTGAAAGCGTTTGTTAAAGTGTAGAATGAATTTCGGACACACATGAGATTACAATGATGTTGAATCCTAAGTTGGCGGATATCCAATTCAAGGATACGATTGCTCAACTTAAAGCGAATTGAATGAAATGAAGCTAAGATGCACTTGAAAACTGTCGTGCATTGGAAAGGGAATACGATTCGGAAAACTAAGATGTGACTCTAACTTCGCAACACTAAACTATACGCAATGATCGACAGATCATTAAAAAATAATCCGAAAATCACCCAAAGTGGGTGTTCGGTAGAAAACGCGAGCAATTAAGAATCGCGACGCGACCGAAAATACCGAGTTCGCAATCGCTGGCCAACATCGTCGAGCAGTGCACAACGCACTCTCATGCACTTAACAACGCCATGCTAAATGCGCTCTCGAGAGCCGCCCCCGCCTTCGACCGTGGCACGATATCCATGCCGCGACTTACGCGGTCGCTGGGGCGACGTCATGGCGATAAAACTCACGGAGCTCGGCAAGGGTTCGAGCACGGCCCTGTAGATGGATGCAACAGTCCACCCCTGCCGACTAACGGAAGCAAGAACGCGTCACAAACTGGCGGCGCGCCTCACCACGGCGACCAGTGGAAGGAGCATGCCGCTGTCCCCAACGCGTAGCGCCGAGACCCGTCCACCTGCAGCGCCTAACCCAGGTCGGGAGCAACCACCGCTCCCTTCGACACAGGATCGCAGTTCCCCGACTGAACACCGGTAGTCGCATCGACATGACGCCGCCCCAACAATCGCGGCGCGAACATGGAGTATCGTGACACGAGCGAGATTGGTGAAGACTCGCGAGAGTGTCTGACAGAAGCATGGAATCATTAAGCGCATGTCGCACCACGGCGGCGAGCGAGTGCGCCATGCAAAGCCCTCCGACACCGAACGATTACGAAACTATATACGCGCGAGAACATTCCATTGTTCTATACGATAAGGCGGCGGGGGGAATGGGAAAGCGAGTTTCTTCGCTTTAAGTTGGGCAAGATTTCCTTGTAGGAGAAGCGCCTACAATAAAATTAACATGCTTATGCTAACTTAGGGCAAAGTAAACCTAACTCGCACGCATCCCTCGTCGTCCTGTGTGGTGTACTGGAGACGCTTTGACGTAGAATTAAGGGGTGAAAAGCTAGCTGTGTAAACATGAATTGCCGGGCAGGGTAATGGGGGGGGGGGGTGCGGGAGGTAGTGGGTGTAGGGCAGTGCATTGATATGGGTGGGTCATAAAGCACAATGAAGCAGAGGAAATAAGACGAAGGAACAAGAAATCTCGGAACGGATTAGAGGATCAGAACCATATAGATGAACGAGCCCCGATACGAATTCAGAAGCGCGACAAAATGGCGAGAGGTTGAAATTTCGAACGGGATATATCAGATAAATAAAATTATATTAGCATTAGGATCGAATTAAAATAGTAAATTAAATACCTGCAACATAAAAATTAGTATATTACGCGGATAACTTATTCACACTTATTGGATTAATCCAATTATGTGAATAAGTTATTTAACGGCACCATTGCTCCCGACGAACGGATTACGAACTAAAGTTAGAAATTATGCAAAAGTTAAAGAGATTCTAATAATGTAATCAATCTCCAATCGGTTTAAGACCGGGAGCAAGAATATGCAAACTCTAAACTGAATCGCGGACCATGCGTAGCTCTTAGCTTGACGTAGACTTCCAAAGAACATGCTTTCTTTGGAAACCGACGTCAATTACCGAGTCTCACCTAGGGGAGGTGGCTACGCAACGAGCGAGACTCGTCTGAAATTCATTCTACGGTTCTGTAATTTATGATTCTAACGTTAGATAAGAGATAAAAGTTTGACAGCGTTTGATAAAGTGTAGAACGAATTTCGGACTCACATCAGGTTATAATGACGTTGAATCCTAAGTGGCGGATATCCTATTCAAGGATAGCTTGTTCAACTTAAACCGAATGGAATGAAATGAAGCTAAAATGCACTTGAAAACTATCGTGCACTGCAAAGGGAAATCGATACGGAAAACTAAGGTGTGACTCTAATTTCGCAACGCTAAACTATATGCAATGATCGATTGATCATTAAAGAATGATCCGAAAAGCACCCAAAGTGAGTGTTCGGTTGGAAACGCGAGCAATTGAGAATCGCGACGCGACCGAATCTACCGAGTTCGCAATCGCTGGCCAACATCGTCGAGCAGTGCACAACGCACTCTCATGCACTTAACAACGTCATGCTAAATGCGCTCTCGAGAGCCGCCCCCGCCTTCAACCGTGTCACGGCATCCATGCCGCGACTTACGCGGTCGCTGGGGCGACGCCATGGCGATAAAACTCACGGGGCCCAGCTAGGGTTCGAGCACGGGCCTACAGATGGATGCAACAGTCCCCCCCTGCCGACTAACGGATGCAAGGAACGCGCCACAAACTGGCGGCGCGCCCACAACAGCGACCAGTGGAAGGAGCATGCCGCTGTCCCCAACGCGTAGCGCCGAGACCCGTCCACCTGCAGGACCTAACCCTGGTCGAGAGCAACCACCGCTCCATCCGACACACGGCCGCAGTTCCCCGATTGAACACCGGTAGTCGCATCGCCATGACGCCGCCCCAACAACCGCGGCGCGAACATGGAATATCGTGCAACGAGTGAGATTGGAGAAGACTCGCGAAGGCGTCTTACAGAAGCATGCAATTAAAAAGCGCATGTCGCACCACGGCGGCGAACGAGTGCGCCATGCAAAGCCCTCCGACACCGAACGATTGCGAAACTATATACGCGCGAGAACACTGAATTGTTCTTTACGATACGACGACGGGGATCGAGTGAAAGTGAATGTTTCCGCTTTAAGTTGGACAAGATTTCCTTGTGCGAAAATCGCCTACACTAATGTGTACATGCTTATACTACCTTATAGCTAACTTAAACCGAGTCGCACGCATCCCTCGTTGTCCTGTGTGGTGTACTGGAGACGCTTATACGTAGAATTAAGGGCTGGAATGCTAGATATGAAAAATAAATGGGGGTTAGGGGGAAGGGGTTGTGGGCAATGCATTGATTTGGGTTGATCTCGATATATACAAACGCATAGGAAAAGAGATGAAGGAACGAGAAGCCTCGGAACGGATTTGAATAGGAAGCAAGTGGATGAACGAGCCCCGATACCAAATCAGAATAGAATATATTGAAACCCGACAAAATGGCGAAATTTAGAGGTTTTGGGAGGGCTATATAACACAATGTAAAATTATATTAGCATTTGGGTCGGATTAAAATATTTTATTAAATACCTGCAACACGAAAATCAGTATATTACGCGATAACTTATTCACACTAATGGATCAATCCAATAGTGCGAATAAGTTATTTGACGGTATCATTGCACACGACGGACGGAGTACGAACAAGAGCTAGTGATTGTGCAAAAGTTAGAAAGATTCTAATATTTTAGTCAATCTCCAATCGGTTTAAGACCGGGAGCAAAAATATGCATACTCTAAATCGAATCGCGAACCATGCGTAGCTCTTAGCTTGACGTAGATTTCCAAAGAACACGCATTCTTTGAAAACCGGCGTCAATTACCGAGTCTCACCTAGGGGAGGTGGCTACGCAACGAGCGAGACTCGTCTGAAATTCATTCTACGTGTCTGTAATATATGATTCTAACGTTAAACAAATAAGAAAAGTGTGAAACTGTTTAATGAAATGTAGAATGAACTTCAGATCAACATGAAGTCACAACGATTTACGATTTTATGTGGCGGATATCCTATTCAAAGATGCGCTTGTTCAACTGAAAGCGAATGGAATAAAATGAAGCTAAAATGCACTTTGAAACTGTCGTGCATTGCAAAAGGGATTTCGATACGGAAAACTAAGGTGTGACTCTAATATCGCAACACTACACTATATGCAATGATCGATTGATCATTAAAGAATGATCCGAAAACCACCCAAAGTGGGTGTTCGGTAATAAACGCGAGCAATTAAAAATCGCGACGCGACCGAAACTACCGAGTTCGCAATCGCTGGCCAACATCGTCGAACAGTGCACAACGCACTCTCATGCACTTAATAACGCCATGCTAAATGCGCTCTCGAGAGCCGCCCCCGCCTTCGACCGTGGCACGATATCCATGCCGCGACTTACGCGGTCGCTGGGGCGACGTCATGGCGATAAAACTCACGGAGCTCGGCAAGGGTTCGAGCACGATCCTGTAGATGGATGCAACAGTCCACCCCTGCCGACTAACGGATGCAAGAACGCGCCACAAACTGGCGACGCGCCTCACAACGGCGACCAGTGGAAGGAGCATGCCGCTGTCCCCAACGCGTAGCGCCGAGACCCGTCCACCTGCAGGACCTAACCCTGGTCGAGAGCAACCACCGCTCCATCCGACACAGCGCCGCAGTTCCCCGACTGGACACCGGTAGTCGCATCGCCATGACGCCGCCCCAACAACCGCGGCGCGAACATGGAATATCGTGCAACGAGTGAGATTGGAGAAGACTCGCGAGAGCGTCTTACAGAAGCATGCAATTAAAAAGCGCATGTCGCACCACGGCGGCGAACGCGTGCGCCATGCAAAGCCCTCCGACACCGAACGATTGCGAAACTATATACGCGCGAGAACACTGAATTGTTCTTTACGATACGACGACGGGGATCGAGTGAAAGTGAATGTTTCCGCTTTAAGTTGGACAAGATTTCCTTGTGCGAAAATCGCCTACACTAATGTGTACATGCTTATACTACCTTATAGCTAACTTAAACCGAGTCGCACGCATCCCTCGTTGTCCTGTGTGGTGTACTGGAGACGCTTATACGTAGAATTAAGGGCTGGAATGCTAGATATGAAAAATAAATGGGGGTTAGGGGGAAGGGGTTGTGGGCAATGCATTGATTTGGGTTGATCTCGATATATACAAACGCATAGGAAAAGAGATGAAGGAACGAGAAGCCTCGGAACGGATTTGAATAGGAAGCAAGTGGATGAACGAGCCCCGATACCAAATCAGAATAGAATATATTGAAACCCGACAAAATGGCGAAATTTAGAGGTTTTGGGAGGGCTATATAACACAATGTAAAATTATATTAGCATTTGGGTCGGATTAAAATATTTTATTAAATACCTGCAACACGAAAATCAGTATATTACGCGATAACTTATTCACACTAATGGATCAATCCAATAGTGCGAATAAGTTATTTGACGGTATCATTGCACACGACGGACGGAGTACGAACAAGAGCTAGTGATTGTGCAAAAGTTAGAAAGATTCTAATATTTTAGTCAATCTCCAATCGGTTTAAGACCGGGAGCAAAAATATGCATACTCTAAATCGAATCGCGAACCATGCGTAGCTCTTAGCTTGACGTAGATTTCCAAAGAACACGCATTCTTTGAAAACCGGCGTCAATTACCGAGTCTCACCTAGGGGAGGTGGCTACGCAACGAGCGAGACTCGTCTGAAATTCATTCTACGTGTCTATAATTTACGACTCTAACGTTAAACAAATGATAAGTGTTTGAAAGTGTTTAATAAAGTGTAGAATGAACTTCGGATTCACATGAAATTACAATTTGCGAGCAATTGTAAGTGGCGGATATCGCATTCGAGGATACGCTTGTTCAACTTAAAGGGAGTGCAAGAAAGTGAAGCTAATATGCACTTGAAAATTGTCGTGCATTGCAAAGGGATTTCGATACGGAAAACTAAGGTGGGACTCTAATATCGCAACACTAAACTATACGCAATGATCGATTGATCATTAAAAATGATCCGAAAACCACCCAAAGTGGGTGTTCGGTAATAAACGCGAGCAATTAAAAATCGCGGCGCGACCGAAAATACCGAGTTCGCAATCGCTGGCCAACATCGTCGAACAGTGCACAACGCACTCTCATGCACTTAATAATTGCATGCGAAATGCGCTCTCGAGAGCCGCCCCCGCCTTCAACCGTGTCACGGCATCCATGCCGCGACTTACGCGGTCGCTGGGGCGACGCCATGGCGATAAAACTCACGGGGCCCAGCTAGGGTTCGAGCACGGGCCTGCAAATGGATGCAACAGTCCCCCCCTGCCGACTAACGGATGAAGGAACGTGCCACAAACTGGCGGCGCGCCCGACAACAGCGACCAGTGGTAGGAGCATGCCGCTGTCCCCAACGCGTAGCGCCGAGACCCGTCCACCTGCAGGATCTAACCCTGGTCGAGAGCAACCACCGCTCCGTCCGACACAGGGCCGCAGTTCCCCGACTGGACACCGGTAGTCGCATCGCCATAACGCCGCCCCAACAACCGCGGCGCGAACATGGAATATCGTGCAACGATTGAGATTGGAGAAGACTCTCGAGAGCGTCTTACAGTAGCATGCAATTAAAAAGCGCATGTCGCACCACGGCGGCGAACGAGTGAGCCATGCAAAGCCCTCCGACACCGAACGATTGCGAAACTATATACGCGCGAGAACACTGAATTGTTCTTTGCGATACGACGACGGTGATCGGGTGAAAGTGAATCTTTCCGCTTTAAGTTGGACAAGATTTCCTTGTGCGAAAATCGCCTACACTAGCATGTACATGCTTATGCTACCTTATAGCTAACTTAAACCGAGTCGCACGCATCCCTCGTTGTCCTCTGTGTGGTGTACTGGAGACGCTTATACGTAGAATTAAGGGCTGGAAAGCTAGATGTGAAAAATACATGGGAGTTAGGGGGAAGGGGTTGTGGGCAATGCATTGATTTGGGTTGATCCCGAAGTGCAAAAACGCATAGGAAAAGAGTTGAAGGAAGAAGTACCCTCGGAACGGATTAGAACAAGAAGCATACGGACGAGCGAGCCCCGATGCGAAATCAGAATGGAATATAATGAAATGCGACAAAATGGCGAACGGCATACGTTTCGAGAGGGGTATATCGGAGAAATAAAATTATATTAGCATCAGGATGAAATTGAATTAGTTAGTTAAATACCTGCAACATGAAAGTTAGTATATTACGCGATAACTCATTCGCACTAATGGATCAATCCAATAGTGCGAATAAGTTATTTGACGGTACCATTGAACGCGACGGACGGAGTACGAACAAAAGCTAGTGATTCTACAAAAGTTAAAAGATTCTAATACGTCAGTCAATCTCCAATCGGTTTAAGACCGGGAGCAAATATATGCAAACTCTAAATTGAATCGCGAACCATGCGTAGCTCTTAGCTTGACGTAGATTCCCAAAGATCATGCATCCTTTGGAAACCGACGTCAATTACCGAGTCTCACCTAGGGGAGGTGGCTACGCAACGAGCGAGACTCGTCTGAAATTCGTTCTACGTTTCTGTAATTTATGATTTAAATATACAATTTGGCAATAAAGTTTGAAAATGTTTTAGTAAAATGTATGAATCTCGGACTCACACGAAATTACAAAAATGCGCAACGCAAAACGTCGCGTCTCCGTTTCAAAGATACACTTCTCCAACTTAAAGTGAATGCGTGAAAATGTAAGGTAATGTACACTTAAAAATTGTCGTGCATTGGATAGGGTATTCGCTTCTTTCACTTTATGATGGATAAAGTTTCTTTGCAGGAGAAACACAGGCAATAAATTGAACACGCTTAAGCCATTATCGTGAACATGTATCTATGGTACATGACCCACAAGATGGCTAGAACTCTCTCCTTTTGCCTGTTCTTTCTGATACTTTTCGTTTCGCGTACACATAAAATCCTAATCATGGATATTCTCTTTTCGACCAATACCTATAATCCATTTATATAATACTGTTAGGAATAGCTTGTAGACACCAATCTGCCAGCCAATTCTTTAATTTTGTAATTGTTATAATTCAGAAGAAATTTAGGGGTATTTAAAATGAATTTGGAATTGATATTCTCATCCATAAGTCACTGGACACTCGTATGTTTTATTTAAAACGTTTATTGATCAGCTATATGGCGAACAATTAATAAAACTGAATATCTACGTTGTGCAAATGTGTCAGACACTTATCATTATTTTAAATTTATTAAGTGTCCAGTAAATTGTGGATGAGAATTTACGTATCAATCTACAATTATATGTCTATATGTAAAACTAGGAAGGCTTTAAAAATTTTGAAGATTTTATTCATTGCAAAAGACCGAAAAGAGTTTTTCAAAAACTTATGAATTTTAGGATTTATGCGTAGTTCTTAGCTTGATATCGCTTTGCATAGAACATGCGGTCTTTGAAAAGCGATATCAATTCCCAGATCTCACCACGAGGAGGTGACTACGCAAACGAGACCCACCTGAAATTCAAACTACAGATAATTATATGAAAAATATAAAATATTGAAGGATCCTGCAAAACAATAAAACACATTTCAGGCATAAATTAACAAACGATATAATAAAACAAAATCAAATCAATCTGTCATAAATAAAACAGATTTGTTCGATCGATCGATTGAAGAAATAAAATAGAATTGACTGTGTGATATCAACACAGTTGACTCAAATTTGCGAACATTATAAAATATGCTTGTATGCACAAAGCATATTAAGATGTGCGGATCAATTAGTGTATTATACGGGTACCTGACATTACGTATATATCCGGTAACTTGAGATTTATTTAACATAGAGGCTTGATGTGCGCCTCAGAGCGTTTTAAGATACGCAAAACCAATATCAATAGATTTTCGAACAACCAGATAGGACGCTTTGAAGTACGCAAAACTAAGAACGACCGATTTCCGAGCTGCCACAAAGGCGCTTTAAAATTTACGAAACTAACAACGACAATCGATGTTAAAAACTAAGCAAAATTATACCTATGTACAAATTTGATAAATTTGATTTTACATTTTGTAAAGGACTCCAACGTGAGAAGTACAAGAAATCTCTATGCAAAGCAGAGAAAGGCGCCATGGGAGATATATAACATATATGATTGCTATTGTACCGATGTACAATATTATATAATTTTATACAATTATATAATTAAAAATAGGTAAAGCATGCGACTCACCGACCGCAGAACCGCTCAAAATGTAGTACCCCGCTAGGCAGCCGCTGGAGATGCAGTCGTAGAGCCCTGTGAACATTTAATCAGAATCTAAGTCGAGCTAGTTCCAAAAGAGGATATGTAAAATCATGCAAATGCAAACACAAACACTCATGCAGACGTATACGAAAATTCAAAAGATGTTGCAGGCATGAACACGGAAAACGTACGCGAATATGTATACAGAATAGCACGCGGAGATTGGAAAACTAATTCGGAAAAATGAAATGTAATGTGCACGAAAATGTTCAAAAAATAACCCGTAAAACGTGAATTTATCAAAATAAAATCGTTTGCGAACGTACACGGAAATCGATAGAAAAACATTCGCGGAAACATGCATTAATTAAAAAAAACATTTGCAAAAGTACGCGGTAATCGATATAAAAGCATTCGCGAAAACATGCATTAATTAAAAAAAAAACATTTGCAAAAGTACGCGGTAATCGAAAAAAAACATTCGCAGACGTACGCGGTAATCGGTAGAAAAACATTCGCGAAAACAAGCATTAATTAAAAAAAAACATTTGCAAAAGTACGCGGTAATCGATATAAAAACATTCGTGAAAACATGCATTAATTAAAAAAAAACATTTGCAAAAGTACGCGGTAATCGAAAAAAAACATTCACAGACGTACGCGGTAATCGGTAGAAAAACATTCGCGAAAACAAGCATTAATCGAAAAAAAACATTCGCAGACGTACGCGGTAATC
>JAOPTO010000445.1:0-19926 GCA_033822845.1 Tetrapedia diversipes | reverse complement strand
TAATTTCGAGGAATGGTCCAGCTTATTAGCCTCCTTGAAGCAATACCGATCCCGATGCAGGGTGACGCCATTGAACATAAAGATTTCCTTCCACAATAAATCAGTTATTTTTTCTATAATTTCAATAGCCGCAAGAAGAATTTGAGCTACAAATTCAGCGGCGTTCATTGCAATTCAAGGTACGCTCAGCTGCAATCCTTCCTCTTTCTCATTCATTATCCATACAGCGACATGCTTTTTACATGCATTATTATTTGAAACGCGACGCCAGCTAGTCGTTAATCGACGCTAGTAAACATGTCGATGAGCTGGCCCTTAGGAAGATATTTTCTCGAGGCTGGAAATTATGCCTCGGATACCAGCGTTCTCCTTTATGGCCGGCCGTTAAGCTTTGATTACGATCCTGCTAAAAAATTTATGAGATACGACGTCATAACTTGGCGATACTTTGTTCGGGACACCGGTGTTGGGCTAAGTTAGCCACCGCTAATGCAAACTGCACGTCCTTAAATTACGGGAGGGCACACCGCGAACTGTGCCGCTTCGCTTTATCTCCTCCACCCTCTTCTTTCTCCAGCTCCCCCTTTTCCTCTTCCTACTACTTTGCTCCCTCTGTCAGTGGACCGAGTTTCCATTAGCAATAAGAGTTAACTCCACAGCCCTGCCACTGCTAATTACCTTTTTATTTGTAAACTTGCTTAACTTACCATTTCCTTCGTTTCCTGTAGGAACGAAACGACTTCATCGTTTGGAATTCTTTTGTCTGCTCGGCCCATTTAATCGTTCGTCAAAGGGTTAGGTAAGAGGAAGTGATTCAGAGGAATTCGGGCGTTTGCTTTTTAAAAATTCAGGATACCTTATAACTTTGAGTGATGAAAGTAAAATGACTATCATTTCACAACAGTGGGATCAGTTTTGTATAATGAAATGGACTGTATAATTAACACCTAGCCGACCGAATGGGGAGTTCTCCTATTTTTTCCTTGACAAAGCAGTGCCATTGATTCTATTTACTTTTGTTATTAGTTGGTCCTAAGCTGATGTTGAATTTATTGAAGATTGTATTTTGGAAAATTTATGAACCGTACTAGTTCAAGACTAACTAATAGCAAAATTAAATACAATCAATGGCAGCGAACTTGTGGAAAAAATTGGAGATCTCCTATTTTTTCTTTGACAAAGCAGTGCCATTGATTCTATTTACTTTTGTTATTAGTTGGTCCTAAGCTGATGTTGAATTTATTGAAGATTGTATTTTGGAAAATTTATAAATAGTACTAGTTCAAGACTAACTAATAGCAAAAGCAAATAGAATCAATTGCAGCGAACTTGTGGAAAAAGTTGGAGATCTTCCATTTTTTCCTTGACAAAGCAGTGCCATTGATTCTATTTATTTTTGTTATTAGTTGGTCCTAAGCTGATGTTGAATTTATTAAAGATTGTATTTTGGAAAATGTATAAATAGTACTAGTTCAAGACTAACTAATAGCAAAAGCAAATAGAATCAATGGCACTGCTTTGTCAAGGAAAAAATAGGAGATCTCCCCATTCGGTCAGCTAATTATAAGTGTTAATAAAAAGCAAAACAAGTACTATAAGAAAATAAAATCTTTTATTTGAGCGACCTTCATCGGCGTTAATTACTAATAATAAACAAATTTGAACTTGTAAAGTTGTTTAAAACATATTGTTCGTCAAAAGATTTAGCTCTTATTAAAAATTATTATTTTTGCCTTTTAACTAATATTTATGAAAAGTACGAATATCTTTTACGCATGAAACTTCGGGTTCCATCGCATATTTTCTAATTTTTAAGTAACCGTTTATGAAAAATAAGTAGTATTCTTTGGTTTTGTTATCTTGATTAGGTATTTTTATGTACTGCAACACGTTTTTGTTAACCCCTTGGCTACTGTGGGTGCATATACGCGCTCAAAAATTTTGCTTCTATGAGCGCTCAACAACACAGTTTGGTTTTCTGATACGAAGAGCGCATATAAGTGCTCTGAACGTTTTATCTATTGGGAAGGAGGGAAAATTCTGTCGTATTTTCCGTTTCCGTTAATTCATGTGGAACCCAAACACTTTGCTTTAACACAAACCCAACAGATTTAATGTGATCTCCAACAATTGTATGATGAATGCCAAACTCTTCTGCAATTTCTCGACTTGTTAAATGTGGATTATTTTCCAACATGGATCGCGAAACATCATTATCGATCTTGGATGGTCGTCCAGATCGATCACTTTCTTGGAGGCTCAGATCCCCGGAACGAAATTTGCTAAACCATCTTTGACGAGTACGAACATTTACAATATCTTTTCCAAATACCGCACATAAATTTTTACATTGCAACCGATGCGTTGCTTCCTTTTTGGAATTCATACAAAATGCAGTGTCGTAAATGCACTTTATCTACTAACATGTTTTTCACTTTAAATATCACAAGTAAATGATGAACGGTAAAAAAAGGACTCCTTTTATATTATACAGCAGGTAAAAAAAACAAAAAAAATTCCCAATGACTCACTAGCCAGATGTTTTTTTTTATTTACAAGAAAAATTACCTGCCTATTTAAAATACGACAGAACTTTCCCTCCAACCTAATATAATTATTCCCATAATACAAAGAAATAAGTAATATTGTTTTAATATAGTGAAATACAGTATTTTGATTATTGAAATATGTTTTCAAAAAAAACGCATCTCTACCCAAAATTTTGCCGTTCTCACCGGACATTGTAAATGAATTCCTACTCGAGTGGTACGACCGGTACGTCTCAAAGCCTGTCGTAGCCAAAGGGTTAATTAATGTATGTTTTTGCTACATATAAATGATAGAAGTCAAAGTTGTACCAGTGTACAAATATTTTTCACACCCACTGTATCTGAAAGATTAAATCCTAGAATAATTCAACCACTTTTCCGTAGACCGAATATAGAAAAAGGACTTCGTTCTAATTCTTCTTCGACAGTAAAGAATCTGGTTTTCGCTACGATTTTCATTATGGCTGCCATATATCACAAGTTTCGTGCAAAAAGGAAGCAACATCCGAAATACTTATTCCCCTACGAAGCCAGGTCAACGATTTTCGTTCGTTCTCGGCGATATCGATTGGCAAGGTGCTCGATAGAGTATCGCCGAGGAAATTTGTGCGCCAGTCTGGAAGCGGAGGAAGTATGAACGCAACCTCAACTTCGGCTATCTATCAGAGAGGCATAGTAATGTCAGGTGATGAGCTTCAAGAGGAAATACCGAGTTCCTTCATCCCCTTCAAGTGGAACTTACGTTGCTCCGTTAGTGTATGATGAAATATACTAACTATTGGGTTGTCCGGAAAGTTCGTGCCGATTTTGAAAGAGGATTAAAGCGTGATTGAAGGGGATTTAAATTTTAGCATATATTTATTAACACTAGGTTTACTAGTTTACTAGCATACATTTATTACACCAGGAAACATTTATTACTACGTCAATTTGACGGGTTTCGAACTTCATGAGCAAAATTTGAAAAAATAATTGCTATTACTCCTAGCAATTTTTACTAACTTTTATTGATGGAGCGATGCAAATATAACCAAATCTACTTCCCTCTCAGTTCTGCAATTTCAAATTCTGTTTGGTGTATACCTTATTCCTTGGTACATGCATATTGGAAATAGATATACAAGAAATGTCCGTAAATCTAGTGTTAAACTATACAGGTGCCATTCTTTTGTACAACATTTCTTCATTTTTCAACCAACTTAAAAATTCCATCTTTCCAAAATCTCTCAGATTTTTCAATGAAAAATTTGAACGTAAATAAAAAATTTAAGTTCAAAGTTCAAATGTGACTTAGACTCACATCGTGGTACAATTAGGATTAAAGATAAAAAAATGTTGGCACTTTTGTGCTGAATTTCATCCTCTTATAGAGATCTTCTGTAGATAAAAATGTGACTTTATGTGCATTTCGTTATACTCAATGTGCACACAAATTTTCATTAAAATCAAAATTAAAAATTAGGCAAAATATTTTACGCAAATTCTTAAATAAAATAATAGACAAAATCTTTGCTTTTATTACTCAACATACCCTGTAACATGGAGAGCACAGATATTTTTATCCTTTATTGTACATGAAAGTGAAACTTCAAGGACGCGGTTAAATGAAATACCTTCATTAGCGAAACGAATTATAAGAAAACTTAATCTCCTGCAGAATTTCAGTGCCGGCATTCTGTGTAATCTAAGAATAATGTAGATAATCTCTTTTGATATCTTAATAATTTTAATATCCCTTCAGCATTTTCCGTTTCCGCTTCTCTTTATTTTTATCAACTTGGTTCAACTTTTATCTCTAGAGAGTTTCTCTGGAGGGTAAGAAAGCTTAATTTCCCTTGATGTAAAAGTTCCAGTCGATTTGAATAATATACGTTGTTGTACGTTTAAGTCAACCTGCTCGTTCTGAATGAATCAAAATACTTTTACAATTTCGAACTACACTTTCAAGTGTAATGTAAATTTTCAATAAATAGAAGATGTCTCTGTATTCTGCCGATTGTATTAAAATAACCCTCTGTTTTGCGTTCACGATAAATTGATCTTCACCTGTAAAATATTCGATACAGCTTACAGCTTAACACCAGATTTACGGACATTTCTTGTACATTTGTTTCTAATCTACATATACTAAGAAATAGGTATACATTATACAGAATTTGAAATTGTACAGTTAAGAGGGAAATAGATTTGGGTATGTATACGTATCACTCCATCGATAAAAGTTAACAAAAATTACTGGGAATAATAGTAACTGCTTTTGCAAATTTTGCTCATAAAGACGGGTCTTGTAAATCTAGTGCTAAGTTCTTCCATTATACCTGGATTTACACGAAATCATTTAACTGCTGTGTACTGAACCAAAGTACTTAACGAAAAGGTGCTATAAAAAAAAACCAAAAACTAATAGCTAGAGTCAAATGTGGGAATATGGAGGAGCATAATAAATACTGGTTGTATAATAAAAGCAGGAAATGTAGATTATGCGAGAGAGAGTACGGAACGTTAAAGAACTTGTTACAGGAATGCGAGGAAATGGAGAAATGCGAGTATAGAGAAGAACGTATTGTGGAAGAGTGGGTACCTGATGGACTTGTCAAATGGTTAAAGGAAATAAAGAGACGAATAAGGAGGAAAGAGAGTGTTTTATATGTCGGTTTAGCTGCGAGAACGATGTGTTGCTCTCGAAAGATTTCACGACTCTATTGTAATCGCCTTGCGTAGTGAATTGCTCTTGATGAGGTTAATAATGTTGCAATTGGGATTTGTTTAGGTTAAAATTGAAACGTTAGAGCTGATTTGTTTAGTTTAATGTATAAACTTATACTCTCCCTTCTCTGGTCTTCGTGCTTGGTTTACAATGCTTGTGATTGCCCGGTATTTGAACTAAAAGTGACGGCTAACCCTAACCAATCACTGTTGTTTAACCCTTTGGGGTCTATGGACGCATATGTGCGTTTGGCGAAAGTCGCTGCTGTGGATGAAGGACGTATACAGGGTGTTCGGACAGCCCTGGGCTTAAATTGAAAGAGTAACTCCCTGAGACATTCTAAGACGAAAATCAAGAGTAACGATTTTGCGTTTGAGGCTTTGTTAACGAGTTATAACTAGTTAAAGATATCGTTTAATCCGGACCGTTCGACGCTTGAGCATCACTGTGGACTCAGCGACGTTACCGACCGAGTTTCCTCGGTTACCCGCTCTCAAGAGTCGAACGGTCCGGATTAAACGATATCTTTAACTAGTTATAACTCGTAAACAAAGCCTCAAACGCAAAATCGTTACTCTTGGTTTTCGTCTTAGAATGTCTCATGGAGTTACTCTTTCAATTTAAGCCCAGGGCTGTTCGAACACCCTGTATATTAGCCCTTGGCAGGTGAAAAACTAGCCTTTTAGTCGATCACTCAACATATTCACATCGTTTTTTAGTTGTAATAGCGACACTATTACATACATCAAGAACACATAATTTTAGTATTTTATCAAGAATAAAGATTAGCAACGTTCTCCAGTCACTACACCAACATTTATTTTATTATACAGTCCACTCATTTATAAACAGTCACATAAAGTTAATTCGGCGTGTGACGTACGTATTTAACCACTCCGACTACGAACGGTGGAAAACGCGTACACGACACATCCCACAGTGGAAATACGGAGTGGAGGAAAAAGGTGCCTGTATCCGAGCGCTCGGGCCCCGGAGGTAATAAACGAATCGGATATAGTTCGAGGCCCGAACTTTCCTCCCTCTCGTATTTCCCCTAATTCTAGAGGACAACGAGGCGTCAGGTCTGGAAAACGCGAGTTGAACAAGAGATTCCTTGCTCGAGCGTCCGAGTGAAACGAGTTAATATATTAAAGTTATACAGAACACCCGAAAATAAATTTATTTTCCATAACGTCCCCATAGATTCAAGAAACATTAAAAATCATATGTTGCGCTATCATTTTGTCGCGTACTGTAATGCATAGACTCAAAGCGACGAGAATTCAAGGGAAGACACGTGACACGACAACGAGGCGATGAAATTTAACCCTCGAACGAGAGAGGATGAAATAGATGTAGCTGTAGGAAAAGTTTAGTCTCGAGAGCGATACGAACGGCTACGGTCGCTCTAACCCCGAAAGCGCAGCACCCTTGTTTTATTTCCCGAACCCATCCTTTCTACCTTTAACAAACGTGTTAAAAATAAGAGTTCATTTCATTTAGCAATATAGAACCCCATTCCCAATAAAGAGGAAGAAAATGAGAGAGAGAGAGAGAGAGAGAGAGAGAGAGAGAGAGAGAGAGAGAGATGAAAGTATGATGAAGAATGAATGTGACAAACTAACTTGTAAGTTAACACATGGAGGAAGTGAGTATGTAGAAATTATTTATTTTTTGGTTAAACCAAGTCCATTTTTGGGCCTGTGAGCTGAAATGAATAAATACCTATCTATCTAACTACTGTGTAATTAGTGTCACCTTTTATAAACGAGATAGGGAAGTAGAATAAAAACATGGAGCACACTTTTCGCGCAAATCTGATAAGACCTGCAGCAGCACGTTTCAACTGTTTTGATCAAACTCGAGTTACCTAACGAAAGAAACGTAGCTAGCTGCGCGCTTATCAGTCTCTGAGATACGGTAAAAGAGGCAGGGGATTACACAAAAACTCGGCGACATCTTTTTGCATTGGACGACGCGAAAGGAAATAAGATTTCAGAGAAGGGAAAGAGAAACGTGCTACAGGCGATTTCGCATCGTGAAAAATTGATCGGGTAACTAGATTTCGGAAAATTCGTTTATCGCAGCGACTACAGTGCGAATCGAATATTCATCTTTAGAACGCTACATCGCAATATATAATAACTTCTTTCACCATTCAAGACGTTCGATTAATCTTCAAGTATTAAATTCATGCAGAAACCTTTCTCGCTGTTTTCTACGAAAAATACAGTTATACTTTGTACTGAAATTATAATTAACACGTTGAATGGCACCATAGTTTTACAGGGTTTGCCCGTGACGCCACGATGAATTTTCTATTATACAATACGTATATTGTTGAAATATTACCTACAACAAATAAGTTACATTATGTAACTATTTTTAGATGTTTTATGCTACATTAATTTCTGCACAACATTACATTAACGATGGTAATGATAAAAAATCGATAATTATTGACATCTATTCAAATTATGTTTTTCTACCAATCTGAGCACGGTGACCCCCATGGTGCCACTGTCAAGTTGAGTGCCGGTTACCGGTGATCCCTATGGCAGTCAACGTGTTAAATACCGTTTTTTCGATATTTATCGGAAATTCTTTAAATTGTCTTCCCTATATGTTCAGGGATCGCCAACATAACAGAATAGTATACGTTTTTATTTTTATGTCTCCCTAACGGGCATTAACACGTTCCCTGTCGCGTGGGGCGTATACGCTAAAATTTCCTCCCACGCCGGAAAACAGCCTTTAAAAAAAAGGTATATTTTTAACAATATTTTGTCAAGTAAACTAAAAATGATTGCTTTTCTGGTTTAAATTTATAAAGAGATATGCCTTTCTTTTAAATTTATAGTTTTAAATTACTGAAATATTGTGTATTATACCACAAAAAACATGCTTGTGTCAACCATAAAAAAGATGTGGGGCGTATACGCCCCACGCTGGCCTGAACGAAAAGTCTTTAAAAAAATGTCCGGCAGGGAACGTGTTAACGATGGTAATAATGAAAAATCGATAAGTATAGATATTTGTTCAAATTATGTTTTTCTATCAATCTGAGCGTGCCGGTCACCGGTGACCCTCATGGCATTCAACGTGTTAATTGAAATAAAAATGTTTTCCCTTTCTTTCAACTGTTTGTCGCCGAATTTTACGTACTTGATTGGTCTTACTGCAAAAACAAGATACATATCAATTAGTGGATAACGAAAGTGTCGATGTATTTTTAGATATCTTCAACTTCAATAATGAAACGCATGATATAATAAATGAAATGAACAATAATTCTTTCAATTAAACATAAGCTATTATATTAACCCTCTGTTGTATTAACCCGTTGCATACACTTGACTTCCTTCGCGAAATTCAGTACAGTATTGCTGTTAATATCAAATACGGAATGTAAATTAATATTAGATTTACGAACATTTCTTGTATACCTATTTTTAATATTCATATTTTAAGAAATAGATATAAATCAAAAAGAATTTGAAATTGCAGAACTGAGAGGGAAGTACATTCGGGTATATTTGTATGACTCCATCAATGAAACTTAGCAAAAATTGATAGGAATAATAGTGTGGCGACCTTCCTACACTCGCCACTAGGAGGGAGCTAGCGAGCATCTTTCTCGCAAGTGCTCGAGCCGGGTCACGGTCCCTATACAGGGTGTTCGGACAGCCCTGGGCTTAAATTGAAAGAGTAACTCCCTGAGACATTCTAAGACGAAAATCAAGAGTAACAATTTTGCGTTTGAGGCTTTGTTTACGAGTTATAACTAGTTAAAAAAATCGGTTAATCCGGACCGTTCGACGCCTGAGAGCGGGACTCTCTCCACTGTGGACTCAGCGACGTTACCGACCGAGTTGCCTCGGTTACCCGCTCTCAAGAGTCGAACGATCCGGATTAAACGATATCTTTAACTAGTTACAACTCGTAAACAAAGCCTCAAACGCAAAATCGTTACTCTTGATTTTCGTCTTAGAATGTCTCAGGGAGTTACTCTTTCAATTTAAGCCCAGGGCTGTCCGAACACCCTGTATATACGAGTTCTGACCTGTCCCTAACTATCCCTGTGTCTGAGGCAGGGGCCTGCTAGGTAAGCCTTACTGATGAGTCCACTAGCAGGTCCCGGACGAAACACCCCTTCCCATTCCTTTTCCTTCTCTCTCGCACTTCAACACAACAGCCACAATAATAATTATTTTCGTAAATTTTACTCATGAAGTTCGAAACCCGTCAAATTGACTCGTCGTAATCTAGTGTTAATAGAACAAATATATAGTATCGCGTAATTACATCTATTTACAAACGATGGGAGCTTTTTTATAAACCTGTAAGTATCAGAAAACAATCGCAGTAGAAAATGATAAATCAGAGCTCGAAACAATAAATAAAATGGCCAAGTTCCACAGGATCTACTGACAATAACTTTTTGGTCACTGTTCGATTTCAAAATTAATCTTTCGCATTTTTAAATATTCACGTTCTTTTTCTACGAATGAAATTGTGTCTGTGAGCCTCGTTCACCAATAGATTTACGCAAACATTAATCTTGGAAAAAAATTTTCGACGATACGCAGCTTCTATTATAAAGCGTGCTCGGGATACATGGCTGCGTTTATTTATTTACTATGTTTAAGAATTTTGTGCCGTCACCTATTACTTCATCATGTCTACAGTGGATCACAAAAGTACTCGATCGCTGGCTGATAATGTTGAATTGCATAAAAATATACGTCACACTAATTTTTTCAAGATAATACTATAATCACAAAAATTACGTATGCAAAATTTGTAGCGAATTAACTCTTTGACTGCTGAATACTTTTGGCCTAAGCACTTCGAGGGGACGACGCGCTATCGCTGGAGACGGAGTATTATTCGTACATTGACAATCAATCGATTATGAGAGAAAAATTGAAAAGATTGACAAACGCATATTTTCGTCCATGATCCCTACGAGTAACATTCGTCAACACTAAAAGGTTAACGCTGAAATGTGTGACCACGGAAAAGGTCATAAGGCGAAGGAAACAAAAATTGACAATCGCATATATGCGTCCATAGTCCCTACGAACAACTTCTGTCAGACGCATATATGCGCTCATAGCACTCAAAGGGTTAAACAATGTTTGTAAAAGATACAAAATATCGACTGAAAATATGTTTAAAGAAGAAGATCACGAACATATTTGAAAACTTAGAGATTTGTCCTGTTCACCTCGAATTTTCAGAGTAAATGAGGTAAAATATAGATAACATAAAGTAAGATAAAACAATAATAGGAAATAAGCATGTATTTGAATACTTTTGTGAATCTCTTCACAAATGTTTACAACAAATGTTTTCTAAGTTCTGAAAATATTATTTAATTCGCTTTAAATTCTAGATACATAATCTTAATATTTGTATTTTACTATAACGTTAAAATATTACTTTGAGAAGATAAGTGTAATGCGTACACTTTTACACTATAAAACTTCTACAGCAAGCGTTCAAATATTTTCATGAGCTATAGTAGATGTGTATATGCAAATAATTTTGGAGGTGCAATCACTGGCATCTAAATATTTTGCTTGTCGATGAGGAATGGGAATGTTATCGCTGCGTCGCACATTGCACGCATATTAATCGTAATGGAAATATTTGAAATTCGAGGAACATTGAAAACTTTGAGGAGATCGAACTGTATTTTTGATATCTTTTTGACGGAAGTATAAAATGGAATTAATCCCTTGACATACAATGACGTCTGGGAGACATTATTCATTTCAAGTACCATTGTAAACTTTAACATCTCCAAGACGTTAAGATGTTTTGAGATGTTTTATACTTTACAGAACTACTAATTTATTACTTTATAATATTACTTAATTATTGTTTATTAACATTATATATTAACCCGATTAAATGTTCTATAGCAGTGCGAATTTCAAAACAAAATGTTCTGTTTCTAAGCTTGCATATAATTGTATGGTTGAGCCAAATTAAATAATATTTTACGGACACAACAAATTCCGTGTTATTTGTATGTCAAGAAGTTAAAATAATAATAACGCTGTATACAACTCTTTGATATTCCTAGGATTAATTTCGTTAAGATTCTATCTATTTTCTAATATTTCGATAATAAGTTGTTGATTGGCTCTCACCATGCATTGATTTGTTGAGAAAAGAAAAGAAAAATGATCAAGGAAGTTAAGATTTGAGATCAGGTCGGTGAAGCTATCAGTATAACAATCTTAGGAAAGCTTCTGTAAATGCTACTATTAAGCACAGCTCTAACATGCTGAGAGGGTTCAACAGCGCTGTTATCCTAGAACAAACGTTAGAGTGCAGTGAGGTACAGGAAACACGATGCCAAAAAATAAGCTGTTCAAAATGTGATTCTGAGAGAAAAAGATTCTTCTAATTAAATCGAAATTCACGTGTATAGTACCAAATATTTTTAATATTCCACAAAACTGCTGACATAAAAAAGCACTAATTTTTGCACGATTTATTCAAAATAATTGTCCGATTAAGAAATAAAGATGTCAGTTCAATTAATAATACAGCAATGTATTTATATTAATGTGATTGAAAATAAGAAGCAACTAATAAAAATGATTAAGATATAATATTATAAGCTCATTAATACCTAATAAGCAATACTTAAAGATGAAATAGAAGTTATAAAAGATACATAAATAGTTTCTTTCAATCTTTTAGCTCTAATATGAAAACAAAATATCTGTCACTAAGATTCGTTAACGTAACTAAGTTCTTGCAATCAACCTTTATGTTCTTTATACACTAAAGGGTTTATCCTGATCGAGAATAGATAAGTATATAAATAAACTACCTTTGAACATTTCATTCTTCGAGATTCATTTAAAGGTAATAGATTGTTTCGCTTCATACACGTGAATTTCTTTTCAAATCGGAGATGGTACGTGTCTGGAGACGATCGAGGCAGGAAAAACTACGTGCTTTTTAGGATTCTTCTGACAAGAAACCATAGACCTCGTCGTTCTAAAGCGATTTTCAGGCATTCACCAGCAAATTCAAGCGTGGAACAGCCAGGAATCAGAACCCCATACGCAAGAAAGACAACACTATCGATCTTGTCAAAGCTTCTAAATCTCATGAACGATAGTGGCTTATGGTGGTGATGTCGTGAATATACTAGGATAAATTTGCAAGCCTTACCACCACCATTGCCAGGCTCTGAGTTCTCTAGCGCTTGGGTCTCCATTTTGTGCAGCAGCTTCGTTGTAGCGGTTGAAGTGGTAGTAGGCGTTCCTGCACAATAAACACCACATATGGCGTCGATAAAGTAGTAAGCATAGATGTTTTTATGAACTGGGTAGTTACAGTGTTAGCAAGAGGTGGCGAATAATGATTTTTGTTTGTTCTGGTACGAATTAAAAGCTGAGTGTCTTTTATCTTTCAATTTCTACGGTCGCTGTTTTTTCTCAGTAGAAAGTTTTGTTAACCCTTTGACTGCGGAAGACTCTGAGCCGAAACGCTTCGCGTCGATGGCGTGCAGCCGGCACTAACTGTCGCTGGGGACTGAATACTTTTTCACGCAATCTGAATCTGTTCGGCGGTGTATTCAATTGTAATATTGTACAGAATCAAATTACTGTTACTTTATCCACTCCAAAATTAATATTTTTCAATTTTTTTAATATTTTTTATCTTCAATATATATTATTTATTCGTCAAGGGTAAAGTTTTAAAACGCCATAATTTGATAATTATAATGTATTATAAAATATATAAAATGAAATGTACAAAACGAACTCCAAACCATACATAACATTTGTCAAATGGCAGATAAACAGATGAAACGAATTTAAGATATAGGGAAAACTGACGAAATAAACGAGATTTTTCTTGTTGATAAGCAACAAGGTATATTGTTTCTGAGTGTTACACGGATATGATAAAATAATTTCTTGAGAAATTCAGTAAGACAGCAGTAAATGATCAAAGCCGTCGTCGAGCGCACATGTGCGCCCATAGTCTATATCGACGGCTTGTGCTGGGCGCATATATGCGCCCGTAGCAGTCAAAGGGTTAAAGAAAATCACAGTATCAAGCAACAGATGATTCTTAAGAGTGTTTAAAAGTTAGTTTAAAAGTGTTAAAAGCTCTGCGAAAAGATCTCGTTAAAGTTTGACTTTGAGACCGAAATTCATACATGGGGAGAAGTATGAAGTATAGAAGGATAGAAGTATGAAAAATGAGAAGAAAGACAGATATATTATGAACTACTAATTATAATCAGATTGATCACACCTTTCCAATATATATTTTACGGTAAATATGATTAAACTAGTAATAATGTATAATTGCTGGTTATTAAACATAATTACCACTAAGTTTAATAAATGTGATGAATTCTTGAATGCTGGCGTCAATGGCCAATATGGCTTTGATTAACATAAAGAAGGCTATCCTTTATCTTATAATTTACAATTATAAATTCAATAAATGACTATTTTAAGTCACACGGATGTAGCCTGAAGGAAATTTGAATAAGGGACTGACATATCTTATCAAATGAAAGACCTAAATAGAGAAAATAATTTTATTATTAGAACTCGTGCAAAACAGTTAAAAATATCAAAAAGAAACTAAACCCATATTCTAGAGAAAACACATTTTTCCAAATAACGTTTATTGCTATTACTACAAATTATTAAATATTTTAAATTTACTCATTTAGACTTACTCATTAGATTCATAAAATTCATAAAATTCATAAAATTCATAAAATTCATAAAATTCATAAAATTCATAAAATTCATAAAATTCATAAAATTACTCATTAGACTGTTATTCATCACATTTACCGAACTTAGTGGTGGTTATATATAATAACCGACAATTATACATAATCACCGGAATAATCACGTTTACCGTAACATATACATATTATTCTGCAGAAACAATGCGATTTACTTATGTTTCAAAATATACTGTAGAATTGTATGTTTTAATTGCTCGTACCGTTTAACGTTTGAAAACGATAGGAACGTAAGCTCCTAAAGAAAAGTGTTAGCCACAAACGAAATAACAGATCGACTAAAGGGGTCAAAAACATAAAATGGAAAGATTTACGAACACACTTAATACGCGCATGCATTCGGAGATTATTTCACTAATTACACATATTTATACGTATAACGTTTTGTATCCACATTAAATGATAATACAAAAATGAAACGAACAAATAAAACGTTACTGAAAATAGATCGATCTGTTCTGAGGCCTAAATTCATCGCAAGGATTTTCTAAATGTTTTGCACCACGTTGACAGACATATTTGATACTTTTGAATTTCCTTTCGCTATTAACCCTTTGAGTGCTGATGAGATGCTCGTGGCCTATGCAGTCCACGGCATATTTGGTGCGTATTTGTGTTCATAGTCTGTATCGGTAGCTTTTGCTGGACGCATACGTGCGCCCATAGCACTCAAAGGGTTAATAACGTAGAAATATCATTAAGTTAAGAAGAAACTGATAGAGTATCGATCATAGCCGTCGATATCGATAGTTAGTAAGGTGTTTTTGTTTTATTTTGTTTTCCCTTTCTCTACCAAAAATATGTGACCGAAGTTAGTCAGCAAAGAGCTCGCGACGCGTACGAACGTTAGAATGTAATTATATCTATTAAGATCATTTAAATATTAACACTTTACCGACCGCATAACTTATTGCATACGTACTCTCGATCGGCTTATTTTAGCGCAAATCCATTGCTAATGAATTGATTATAATGATTTTCCTCGCGTAACTTATAGTTTAATATCTCTTTACAGTATACATACGATATCGCTCGGAATAATCACCTTCGTGTAAGGAAACATTACAAAATTTACAAACTAATCGTGAGCATGTAAAAGCCGATTAATAGGCATCCGGTCGGTAAAGTGTTAATAAACAGTAAAATATATATATTGTAGGCAATTTACTAATGAATGGAGCCTTTGTATAGGGGAGTGCGGCAAAGAATAACAAATGCCGATTGCCATTGCTTTCGTTATGCCGCGTCCACACTGCTGTTCGCGAGCTGTGCTCGCCAGCAGTGTGGACACTTTCGCGAACAGCGAGCAGCGAACTCCTCAGCGAACAGCGAACAGTGTTCGCTCGGGAAGCGGTACATCAAAGAAACTGTTCGCGAGCTCGAAGCGTATCTGGACGCGTTTGTAACACAGTATATGGCAAAAGCTAATAGCGAACTGCCCATGAATTCAGAGCGAACAAGCTTGTAACTGTTCGCGAGCTCCAGTCTGGATATGCTGCGTTTTCCGTTGGCGAACAGCTCGCGAACCGTACGCGAGCAATTCGTGTGCTGCTCGCGAGCTGCTCGCGAACTGTTCTCTTCTATGTGGACGCGGCTTTAGGCGACGCAGATTAGGTTTCGAGGTGTCACCGTGTTATTTTTTCGGGGCCGCGTTATCTTCCGGCGCCGTTTTAAACAACGCCTGCGTTGTAGGGATAAACAGTCCCGAAGAAAAGGGAGACGGCAATATCCTAGATGAAAACGCGTGGGGATATCGAAGGCGGGCATTTTTCCGAAGGTCCTGATTGGTAAGGACAGGAACCGCCTATCAGGCCCGAGGCAAATAAATAGGAAGCCTCGCGATAATTAGAGTTAGTTCGTTTTGGTTAATTCGTAGTTCGTTTTTGGTTAATTCGTCAGTTCGTTTTTAGTTCATGAGAGAGAGTTCGTCAATAGTTCGTTTAGAGTTCATCATTATAAGTCGTTGCACTAACTCGTAATTTAGGTAAAAGCCCATCGGCCAATAGAATAATTTCCTACAATATATATATATCGTCTAGTGGTTTATTTCAGCAGCCTTTTCTTCACTCCATAAAATCTAACAGAAACAAAAGACGAACATATTTTGTGGAAGTTAGCTTAGCAAAATTCCTACTGTTTGGCACAACGCTGAACGAGCTGCGCTGTATTGTACTTTATTGTACCAGAAGAACTTATAAAGTCCTTTAATTCCATTCTGCTGGTTCTGTAACACTTGAGATAGACAGTCTCTTTGACAGAACTGAGATTTCAACATGAGTTGTCAAACGGAGGTTACGGAAAATTGAAATTCCCGGCGTCTATTATGTTTGGAAAGGCGAATTACATTGAGAAAGTAATTACATTGTCATAAAGGAAACGAAAACAATGCATCACACCGTGAATCTTTTGTACAACATTTATATCTGTGTAAAAAATAAACGAAACGAATGATTCATTAGAGTACATGACTTGATACAAGATACTTATAGTACGACTTTTTACTTTAATTAATTCAGGAATCAGCTGTGAAGATTTATGATAAAAATATTAAGACGAAACTTTTTATTTATATGAATAATTATTATATGAATGTTACAACTAGGTAGGATGCTATTCTACATCTGGAATAAGTAAAAAATGTGGAACAGAATTTTCCTATGCAATATTTCGTTTTCGAAATAAATAATATAGAAGATATGTCAAACATTTCCGGAATTCAATGTGTGCTAATTTTCGTATAGCTCATATGCTAATTAACACATTGTTGACCGGCAATTTTGCTGAAAATTTATCTCGTGTCACCGGCTATTATTTCGTAATTGGATGTGGAAGTAGAACAATATGAATAAACTTTAATAAATTTTATTTATTATTCAACATTGTGGATCGCTTAGAAATCTGTAAGACATACGCCTGGGATCGCACGCTTTTCGGCAATCTTGCACGTTACTAAAATCGTCATAACATAACATTTTTATTGATGAAGCAATGCTTGTCAAACAATTTTTTTTTTATTTCAAAAGAGACACAACTAGACGGGTTTTATTGTTTTATAAAAACACAGTTTGTGGTATGCTGAACAACAATTACACTGTATGATCTCTAGGAACGTACTGAACAAACTCGTGATCGATGCGCTTTTTTTTACTCGTAACCGATCAGCAACGTTTGAGCAGGAAGGCACAAGTTTGTGGTGACACGGAACCTCTGCGGGTGTTCTAAGGGGCTGCATCAAACACTTTACAGCAGGGCCTGAACATCGGCCCGTCATTAGGCCCAAACGGTCAGCCGATCGTCATTACCACGGGTGTTTGATTGCAGCCTCATTAGAATCCGGAAAACACTCGCAGAGAGTCCCTTCCATGTCACCACATTTTCCCCTTCTCGACGCGTTCAGGGAATATAAAACTCAAACTTCCCTGGACGCGACACAGTATAATCAATCGCAGTATAGTAGTCTCAGTATATCAGTATAGCAGTCTCAGACGCAATACATCAGCATCTCAGTATATCAGTATAACACAATCCAGATTAACCTTGTATCGTACAACAAATAAACATAATCTACAAGTTAACTCGTGACCGGTCAACAATTTATTAAACGTGTGAATGTTGGTTTTATGCGAATAACAGAGAGAATAAATTTGTCGAATGAGAGTCCTTTGTCTAGTGTGCCGTTAGATAGTCTATGGTGTGAATAGTTTAAAGTGAGTGTCCTATTCAGTATAATAAATATTCGCGGACGGGACAATCGCGATTTAAATGCGCGTGGGTGCTTCACTTTTTGGCAGTGTACTATCTGCTTTAAGAGATCCTCTTTACTCGAAAATCCCAATGGGCGAGTTTTGACATGCTCTTGTGGATTTTGCGATTAAGTAGGTTTAATGTCATTCAACATTTTGGAAAGTGACTGAAGTTTTGATTTTGAATTATCCGTGACAAACAAGTTTTCCTGCGCCCCACGAGGTAAGCGTTATAATACATGTTGATACGGTCCTGGGTTCGCCTGTGCCCAGCGAGCCCGATGGCCGTCGCTGCAGCCGGATTGGCTAATTTGGGAAATCTTTAACTGCTAATAACTAATTAACAAAGCGTTTAACGAAATTTCGTCACTCTTGATTTTCGTCTTACTTCATCGTCTAGAACCCCCCATTTCATTTAAGTCCATAGGTAGATTAACACGTTGAGTGCCACGTCAGTCACCGGTGACTGACACCGACTTTTCCGTTCAGGCCGCGTCAGTAACCAGTGACTGACAGTATAAAATATGATAGTAAAGGGCCTAACGTGTTGAATGAATGCCTATATAAACATTCCATTTCGAACAGAAATACCATCCATTATGATAAAAAATGATGGCCCTAATACGTTTTAAAATTTCCATCGAGTAAATTCTAATTTACCAGTATTGCCTTCGCATTGCTGTACCAAGATAATTGTGCGCGCGGCCTGACGGGGAAGTCGCTATAAAACCGCGTGGCACTCAACGTGTTAACACCCTGTATATTGTGTTGTGTATGTCATGAAGTGTGTTGTTGGAAATTGAATACAGAAATACTACGAAGCAAAAATTAACGATAAACCAGCTTTCTCTTAACGTACTTTCTCAAGGGCTTCTTCCAAGAAGCTAAGCCGCATCTGGCATTTTAGAAAGTTCGAAAACATCGAGAAACAGAACAATGGGGCTGAAGGACCCGGACGGGGTTGTAAGAATTCCGACCACTGCGTTTTGCTAGTCTTGTGACAAAACTCGCTAGGTGTGGTCAAAATTGCCCTTCCTCGTGCTATATAAAAGTATCAATAAACTATCTAAGTATTATTTCACAAATAAGAGTTCATCTCATTTAGCTATATTAAACCCCATTCCCAATATGTGTCCTGTTGAGACAATTGAAAAAAGTACGTGAGTCAGAGAGCATCGTCGAACGAGTAGAGAATAAGTGAGAAAGAAGTAAAAAAGAAATAGAGTTGTAGGAAACAATTAATAAAAGATTATATATTTTAAAATAGTACAAAAGAGAGTTAGGTTACAATTACATGAACATTGCGCACGGAATGAACAAAGGATGGGCGTCTTCTGTCAAAAAAAAAGCATTTCGTGACAAAATCGTTTTTACAACAACTCCGTTTCGCTCGCTCACGATCTTCTGCCCTCCGCGCAGGCAGTGCCGCCCCACGAAATAATTTCGCCACTAAACCTTCATAATCTTAAATCCTAATTAGTATAAATAAAACTTAATAAATCTATGGGTAATTTCTGGCTCCTACAGAGTAAAAGTAGAATATATAAATAATATGTTTAAATAGAATATTTAAATAGAATATATAGTAAAAATAAAAAATGTTTACATATGTAGGAATGTGATCGAGCGGATACGAGGCTAGAAAAGTCGGAAGGGTATTTGAGTTGGGCGATTGTCGTGTGAACGCAGAATGTTTGGGCTCGAATGTTTCTAAGGCGTGAAAGATGGGAACTTGATAAAACAGTACCACTGAGAAATTCTGGGTGGTCGTGACCGAATGCGTAGAGTGAGAAAGGTTGACAATTAGAATGAAAGGAAACGAGTGTTTGGAAGAATATATGACGGGGAAAATGCGAGCACGTGGCAGAAAGTATTAGACGGTGAAGGTAGAAAGTATTAGACGGTGAAGACAGAAAGTATTGGACGGTGAAGTGAGAAGCTAAGTAGCCAGCGTAGAGTGAAGAACTGTGTAGTTTACGAAGCATAGGCGTAGTTTGCGAAGCATAAGCGTAGTTTGTTATTTTGTGTTCGTTTGTGTCGTTTTAGTTTTATTAAATACACGTATATTTATTATTTTATTCACTCTTCTGTCTTTTCTTTTTTTCATTTATAACCTTTCCT
>JAOPTO010000444.1:0-13609 GCA_033822845.1 Tetrapedia diversipes | reverse complement strand
TCCATTCTGATTTCGCATCGGGGCTCGCTCGTCCATATGCTTCTTGTTCTAATCCGTTCCGAGGGTTCTTGTTCCTTCAACTCTTTTCCTATGCGTTTTTGCATTTCGAGATCAACCCAAATCAATGCATTGCCCACAACCCCTTCCCCTTCCCCCTAACCCCCATTTATTTTTCACATCTAGCTTTACAGCACTTAATTCTACGTATAAGCGTTTCCAGTACACCACACAGGACAGCGAGGGATGCGTGCGACTCGGTTTAAGTTAGCTATAAGGTAGCATAAGCATGTGCATTTTATTGTAGGCGATTTTCGCACTAGGAAATCTTGTCCAACTTAAAGCGGACAGATTCACTTTCACTCTATCCCCGTCGTCGTTTCGCAAAGAACAATTCAGTTTTCTCGCGCGTATATAGTTTCGCAATCGTTCGGTGTCGGAGGGCTTTGCATGGCGCACTCGTTCGCCGCCGTGGTGCGACATGCGCTTTTTAATTGCATGCTACTGTAAGACGCTCTCGAGAGTCTTCTCCAATCTCAATCGTTGCACGATATTCCATGTTCGCGCCGCGGTTGTTGGGGCGGCGTCATGGCGATGCGACTACCGGTGTCCAGTCGGGGAACTGCGGCCCTGTGTTGGATGGAGCGGTGGTTGCTCTCGACCAGGGTTAGGTCCTGCAGGTGGACGGGTCTCGGCGCTACGCGTTGGGGACAGCGGCATGCTCCTTCCACTGGTCGCCGTTGTGGGGCGCGCCGCCAGTTTGTGGCCCGTTCCTGCATCCGTTAGTCGGCAGGGGTGGACTGTTGCATCCATCTGTAGGGCCGTGCTCGAACCCTAGCTGGGCCCCGTGAGTTTTATCGCCATGGCGTCGCCCCAGCGACCGCGTAAGTCGCGGCATGGATGCCGTGACACGGTTGAAGGCGGGGGCAGCTCGCGAGAGCGCATTTGGCATGCAATTATTAAGTGCATGAGAGTGCGTTGTGCACTGTTCGACGATGTTGGCCAGCGATTGCGAACTCGGTAGTTTCGGTCGCGGCGCGATTTTTCATTGCTCGCGTTTATTACCGAACACCCACTTTGGGTGGTTTTCGGATGATTTTATAGTGATCAATCGATCATTGCATATAGTTTAGTGTTGCGATATTAGAGTCCCACCTTAGTTTTCCGTATCGAAATCCCTTTGCAATGCACGGCAGTTTTCAAGTGCATATTAGCTTCACTTTCTTGCACTCGCTTTAAGTTGAACAAGCGTATCCTCGAATGCGATATCCGCCACTTAAAATTGCTCACCATTGTAATTTCATGTGAATCCGAAGTTCATTCTGCACTTTATTAAACACTTTCAACCATTTATCATTTGTTTCACGTTAGAGTCGTAAATTATAGCCACGTAGAATGAATTTCGGACGAGTCTCGCTCGTTGCGTAGCCACCTCCCCTAGGTGAGACTCGGTAATTGACGTCGGTTTCCAAAGAATACATGATCTTTGGAAGTCTACGTCAAGCTAAGAGCTACGCATGGTTCGCGATTCAATTTAGAGTTTGCATATATTTGCTCCCGGTCTTAAACCGATTGGAGATTGACTGACGTATTAGAATCTTTTAACTTTTGTAGAATCACTAGCTTTTGTTCGTACTCCGTCCGTCGCGTTCAATGGTACCGTCAAATAACTTATTCGCACTATTGGATTGATCCATTAGTGCGAATGAGTTATCGCGTAATATACTAACTTTCATGTTGCAGGTATTTAACTAACTAACTAATTTAATTTCATCCTAATGCTAATCCAATTTTATTTCTCCGATATACCCCGCTCGAAACTTATGCCGTTCGCCATTTTGTCGCATTTCATTATATTCCATTCTGATTTCGCATCGGGGCTCGCTCGTCAGTATGCTTCTTGTTCTAATCCGTTCCGAGGGTTCTTGTTCCTTCACCTCTTTTCCTATGCGTCTTTGCATTTCGCGATCAACCCAAATCAATGCATTGCCCACAACCCCTACCCCCTAACCCCCATTTATTTTTCACATCTAACTTTGCAGCACTTAATTCTACGTATAAGCGTTTCCAGTACACCACACAGGACAGCGAGGGATGCGTGCGACTCGGTTTAAGTTAGCTATAAGGTAGCATAAGCATGTACATTTTGGTGTAGGCGATTTTCGCACAAGGAAATCTTGTCCAACTTGAAGCGGAAAGATTCACTTTCACTCGATCCCCGTCGTCGTATCGCAAAGAACAATTCAGTGTTCTCGCGCGTATATAGTTTCGCAATCGTTCGGTGTCGGAGGGCTTTGCATGGTGCACTCGTTCGCCGCCGTGGTGCGACATGCGCTTTTTAATTGCATGCTTCTGTAAGACGCTCTCGCGAGTCTTCTCCAATCTCAATCGTTGCACGATATTCCATGTTCGCGCCGCGGTCGTTGGGGCGGCGTCATGGCGATGCGACTACCGGTGTTCAGTCGGGGAACTGCGGTCCTGTGTCGGATGGAGCGGTGGTTGCTCTCGACCAGGGTTAGGTCCTGCAGGTGGACGGGTCTCGGCGCTACGCGTTGGGGACAGCGGCATGCTCCTTCCACTGGTCGCCGTTGTAGGGCGTTCCGCCAGTTTGTGGAGCGTTCCCGCATCCGTTAGTCGACAGGGGTGGTCTGTTGCATCCATCTGTAGGGCCGTGCTCGAACCCTAGCTGGGCCCCGTGAGTTTTATCGCCATGGCGTCGCCCCAGCGACCGCGTAAGTCGCGGCATGGATGCCGTGACACGGTTGAAGGCGGGGGCGGCTCTCGAGAGCGCATTTGGCATGCAATTATTAAGTGCATGAGAGTGCGTTGTGCACTGTTCGACGATGTTGGCCAGCGATTGCGAACTCGGTAGTTTCGGTCGCGTCGCGATTCTCAATTGCTCGCGTTTTTTACCGAACACTCACTTTGGGTGCTTTTCGGATTATTTTTTAATGATCAATCGATCATTGCATACAGTTTAGTGTTGCGAAATTAGAGTCACACCTTAGTTTTCCGTATCGAAATCCCTTTGCAATGCACGACAGTTTTCAAGTGCAATTTAGCTTCATTTTATTCCATTCGCTTTAAGTTGAGCAAGCGTATCCTTGAATAGGATATCCGCCACTTAGGATTGAACGTCATTGTAATCTCATGTGAATCCGAAATTCATTCTACACTTTATCAAACGCTCTCAAACTTTTATCTTTTATCTAACGTTAGAGTCATAAATTATAGAAACGTAGAATGAATTTCAGACGAGTCTCGCTCGTTGCGTAGCCACCTCCCCTAGGTGAGACTCGGTAATTGACGTCGGTTTCCAAAGAATGCACGATCTTTGGAAGTCTACGTCAAGCTAAGAGCTACGCATGGTTCGCGATTCAATGTAGAGTTTGCATATATTTGCTCCCGGTCTTAAACCGATTGGAGATTGACTAAAATATTAGAATCTTTTTAACTTTTGTAGAATCACTAGCTTTTGTTCGTACTCCGTCCGTCGCGTTCTATGATACCGTCAAATAACTTATTCGCACTATTGGATTGATCCATTAGTGCGAATGAGTTATCGCGTAATATACTAACTTTCATGTTGCAGGTATTTAACTAACTAATTTAATTTCATCCTAATGCTAATCCAATTTTATTTCTCTGATATACCCCGCTCGAAACTTATGCCGTTCGCCATTTTGTCGCATTTCATTATATTCCATTCTGATTTCGCATCGGGGCTCGCTCGTCCATATGCTTCTTGTTCTAATCCGTTCCGAGGGTTCTTGTTCCTTCAACTCTTTTCCTATGCGTTTTTGCATTTCGAGATCAACCCAAATCAATGCATTGCCCACAACCCCTTCCCCCTAAACCCCATTTATCTTCCACATCTAGCTTTCCAGCCCTTAATTCTACGTATAAGCGTCTCCAAGACACCACACAGGACAGCGAGGGATGCGTGCGACTCGGTTTAAGTTAGCTATAAGGTAGCATAAGCATGTGCATTTTATTGTAGGCGATTTTCGCACTAGGAAATCTTGTCCAACTTAAAGCGGACAGATTCACTTTCACTCTATCCCCGTCGTCGTTTCGCAAAGAACAATTCAGTTTTCTCGCGCGTATATAGTTTCGCAATCGTTCGGTGTCGGAGGGCTTTGCATGGCGCACTCGTTCGCCGCCGTGGTGCGACATGTGCTTTTTAATTGCATGCTTCTGTAAGACGCTCTCGCGAGTCTTCTCCAATCTCACTCGTTGCACGATATTCCATGTTCGCGCCGCGGTTGTTGGGGCGGCGTCATGGCGATGCGACTACCGGTGTTCAGTCGGGGAACTGCGGTCCTGTGTCGGATGGAGCGGTGGTTGCTCTCGACCAGGGTTAGGTCCTGCAGGTGGACGGGTCTCGGCGCTACGCGTTGGGGACAGCGGCATGCTCCTTCCACTGGTCGCCGTTGTGGGGCGCGCCGCCAGTTTGTGGCCCGTTCCTGCATCCGTTAGTCGGCAGGGGTGGACTGTTGCATCCATCTGTAGGGCCGTGCTCGAACCCTGGCTGAGACCCGTGAGTTTTATCGCCATGGCGTCGCCCCAGCGACCGCGTAAGTCGCGGCATGGATGCCGTGACACGGTTGAAGGCGGGGGCGGCTCGTGAGAGCGCATTTGGCATGCAATTATTAAGTGCATGAGAGTGCGTTGTGCACTGTTCGACGATGTTGGCCAGCGATTGCGAACTCGGTAGTTTCGGTCGCGCCGCGATTTTTAATTGCTCGCGTTTATTACCGAACACCCACTTTGGGTGGTTTTCGGATCATTTTTTAATGATCAATCGATCATTGCATATAGTTTAGTGTTGCGATATTACAGTCCCACCTTAGCTTTCCGTATCGAAATCCCTTTGCAATGCACGACAATTTTCAAGTGCATATTAGCTTCACTTTCTTGCACTCGCTTTAAGTTGAACAAGCGTATCCTCGAATGCGATATCCGCCACTTAGAATTGCTCGCAAATTGTAATTTCATGTGAATCCGAAGTTCATTCTACACTTTATTAAACACTTTCAAACACTTATCATTTGTTTAACGTTAGAGTCGTAAATTATAGACACGTAGAATGAATTTCAGACGAGTCTCGCTCGTTGCGTAGCCACCTCCCCCAGGTGAGACTCGGTAATTGATGTCGGTTTCCAAAGAACGTGCATTCTTTGGAAATCTACGTCAAGCTAAGAGCTACGCATGGTTCGCGATTCGATTTAGAGTTTGCATACTTTTGCTCCCGGTCTTAAACCGATTGGAGATTGAATGAAATATTAGAATCTTTCTAACTTTTGTAGAATCACTAGCTTTTGTTCGTACTCCGTCCGTCGCGTTCTATGATACCGTCAAATAACTTATTCGCACTATTGGATTGATTCATTAGTGCGAATGAGTTATCGCGTAATATACTAACTTTCATGTTGCAGGTATTTAACTAACTAACTAATTTAATTTCATCCTAATGCTAATATAATTTTATCTCCCTGATATACCCCGCTCGAAACTTATGCCGTTCGCCATTTTGTCGCATTTCATTATATTCCATTCTGATTTCGCATCGGGGCTCGCTCGTCCATATGCTTCTTGTTCTAATCCGTTCCGAGGGTTCTTGTTCCTTCAACTCTTTTCCTATGCGTCTTTGCATTTCGAGATCAACCCAAATCAATGCATTGCCCACAACCCCTTCCCCCTAGCCCCCATTTATTTTTCACATCTACCTTTCCAGCCCTTAATTCTACGTATAAGCGTCTCCAGTACAACTCGCAGGACAACGAGGGATGCGTGCGACTCGGTTTAAGTTAGCTATAAGGTAGCATAAGCATGTGCATTTTATTGTAGGCGATTTTCGCACAAGGAAATCTTGTCCAACTTAACGCGAAATGATTCACTTTCACTCTATCCCTGTCGTCGTTTCGCAAAGAACAATTCAGTGTTCTCGCGCGTATATAGTTTCGCAATCGTTCGGTGTCGAAGGGCTTTACATGGCGCACTCGTTCGCCGCCGTGGTGCGACATGCGCTTTTTAATTGCATGCTTCTGTAAGACGCTCTCGCGAGTCATCTCCAATCTCACTCGTTGCACGATATTCCATGTTCGCGCCGCGGTTGTTGGGGCGGCGTCATGGCGATGCGACTACCGGTGTTCAGTCGGGGAACTGCGGCCGTGCGTCGGATGGAGCGGTGGTTGCTCTCGACCAGGGTTAGGTCCTGCAGGTGGACGGGTCCCGCGCGTTACGCGTTGGGGGACAGCGGCATGCTCCTTCCACTGGTCGCCGTTGTGAGGCGCTCCGCCAGTTTGTGGAGCGTTCTTGCATCCGTTAGTCGGCAGGGGTGGACTGTTGCATCCATCTGTAGGGCCGTGCTCGAACCCTAGCTGGGCACCGTGAGTTTTATCGCCATGGCGTCGCCCCAGCGACCGCGTAAGTCGCGGCATGGATGCCGTGACACGGTTGAAGGCGGGGGCGGCTCGCGAGAGCGCATTTGGCATGCTATTATTAAGTGCATGAGAGTGCGTTGTGCACTGTTCGACGATGTTGGCCAGCGATTGCGAACTCGGTAGTTTTGGTCGCGCCGCGATTTTTCATTGCTCGCGTTTATTACCGAACACCCACTTTGGGTGGTTTTCGGATCATTTTTTAATGATCAATCGATCATTGCATATAGTTTAGTGTTGCGATATTAGAGTGCCACCTTAGTTATCCGTATCGAAATCCCTTTGCTATGCACGACAATTTTCAAGTGCATATTAGCTTCCCTTTCTTGCACTCGCTTTAAGTTGAACAAGCGTATCCTCGAACGCGATATCCGCCACTTACAATTGCTCGGCACTGTAATTTCATGTGAATCCGAGGTTCATTCTACACTTTATCAAACACTTTCAACCAGTTATCATTTGTTTAACGTTAGAGTCGTAAATTATAGACACGTAGAATGAATTTCGGACGAGTCTCGCTCGTTGCGTAGCCACCTCCCCTAGGTGAGACTCGGTAATTGACGTCGGTTTCCAAAGAACAAGCATTCTTTGGAAATCTACGTCAAGCTAAGAGCTACGCATGGTTCGCGATTCAATTTAGAGTTTGCATATTTTAGCTCCCGGTCTTAAACCGATTGGAGAATGGTTAAATTATTAGAATCTTTTTAACTTATGTAGAATCACTAGCTTTTGTTCGTACCCCGTCCGTCGCGTTCTATGATACGGTCAAATAACTTATTCGCACTATTGGATTGATCCATTAGTGCGAATGAGTTATCGCGTAATATACTAACTTTCATGTTGCAGGTATTTAACTAACTAATTCAATTTCATCCTGATGCTAATATAATTTTATTTCTCCGATATACCCCTCTCGAAACGTATGCCGTTCGCCATTTTGTCGCATTTCATTATATTCCATTCTGATTTCGCATCGGGGCTCGCTCGTCCGTATGCTTCTTGTTCTAATCCGTTCCGAGGGTACTTCTTCCTTCAACTCTTTTCCTATGCGTTTTTGCACTTCGGGATCAACCCAAATCAATGCATTGCCCACAACCCCTTCCCCCTAACTCCCATGTATTTTTCACATCTAGCTTTCCAGCCCTTAATTCTACGTATAAGCGTCTCCAGTACACCACACAGAGGACAACGAGGGATGCGTGCGACTCGGTTTAAGTTAGCTATAAGGTAGCATAAGCATGTACATGCTAGTGTAGGCGATTTTCGCACAAGGAAATCTTGTCCAACTTAAAGCGGAAAGATTCACTTTCACCCGATCACCGTCGTCGTATCGCAAAGAACAATTCAGTGTTCTCGCGCGTATATAGTTTCGCAATCGTTCGGTGTCGGAGGGCTTTGCATGGCGCACTCGTTCGCCGCCGTGGTGCGACATGCGCTTTTTAATTGCATGCTTCTGTAAGACGCTCTCGAGAGTCTTCTCCAATCTCACTCGTGGCACGATATTCCATGTTCGCGCCGCGATCGTTGGGGCGGCGTTATGGCGATGCGACTACCGGTGTCCAGTCGGGGAACTGCGGCGCTGTGTTGGATGGAGCGGTGGTTGCTCTCGACCAGGGTTAGGTCCTGCAGGTGGACGGGTCTCGGCGCTACGCGTTGGGGACAGCGGCATGCTCCTACCACTGGTCGCTGTTGTCGGGCGCGCCGCCAGTTTGTGGCACGTTCCTTCATCCGTTAGTCGGCAGGGGGGGACTGTTGCATCCGTCTGTAGGGCCGTGCTCGAACCCTAGCTGGGCCCCGTGAGTTTTATCGCCATGGCGTCGCCCCAGCGACCGCGTAAGTCGCGGCATGGATGCCGTGACACGGTTGAAGGCGGGGGCGGCTCTCGAGAGCGCATTTCGCATGCAATTATTAAGTGCATGAGAGTGCGTTGTGCACTGTTCGACGATGTTGGCCAGCGATTGCGAACTCGGTATTTTCGGTCGCGCCGCGATTTTTAATTGCTCGCGTTTATTACCGAACACCCACTTTGGGTGGTTTTCGGATCATTTTTAATGATCAATCGATCATTGCGTATAGTTTAGTGTTGCGATATTAGAGTCCCACCTTAGTTTTCCGTATCGAAATCCCTTTGCAATGCACGACAATTTTGAAGTGCATATTAGCTTCACTTTCTTGCACCCGCTTTAAGTTGAACAAGCGTATCCTCGAATGCGATATCCGCCACTTAGAATTGCTCGCCATTTTAATTTCATGTGAATCCGAAGTTCATTCTACACTTTATTAAACGCTTTCAACCACTTTTCATTTGTTTAACGTTAGAGTCGTAAATTATAGACATGTAGAATGAATTTCGGACGAGTCTCGCTCGTTGCGTAGCCACCTCCCCTAGGTGAGACTCGGTAATTGACGTCGGTTTCCAAAGAACATGCATTCTTTGGAAATCTACGTCAAGCTAAGAGCTACGCATGGTTCGCGATTCGGCTTAGAGTTTGCATATTTTTGCTCCCGGTCTTAAACCGATTGGAGATTGACTGAAATATTAGAATCTTTTTCACTTTTGTAAAATCACTAGCTTTCGTTCGTGCTCCGTCCGTCGCGTTCTACGACACCGTCAAATAACTTATTCGCACTATTGGATCGATACATTAGTGCGAATAAGTTATCGCGTAATGTACTAACTTTCATGTTGCAGGTATTTAACTAACTAATTCAATTTGATCCTAATGCTAATATAAGTTTATTTATCTGATATTGCCCGCTCGAAACTTATATCGTTTGCCATTTTGTCGCATTTCATTATATTCCGTTCTGATTTCGCATCGGGGCTCGTTCATCCATATGCTTCTTGTTCTAATCCGTTCCGAGGATTCTTGTTCCCTCAACTCTTTTCCTATGCGTTTCTGCATTTCGGGTTCAACCCAAATCAATGCATTGTCCACCACCCCTTCCCCCTAACCCCCATTTATTCTTCACATCTAGCTTTCCAGCACTCAATTCTACGTATAAGCGTCTCCAGTACACCACACAGGACAACGAGGGATGCGTGCGACTCGGTTTAAGTTAGCTATAAGGTAGCATAAGCATGTGCATTTTATTGTAGGCGATTTTCGCACAAGGAAATCTTGTCCAACTTAAAGCGGAAAGATTCACTCTCACTCTATCCCCGTGGTCGTATCGCAAAGAACAATTCAGTGTTCTCGCGCGTATAAAGTTTCGCAATCGTTCGGTGTCGGAGGGCTTTGCATGGCGCACTCGTTCGCCGCCGTGGTGCGACATGCGCTTTTTAATTGCATGCTTCTGTAAGACGCTCTCGAGAGTCTTCTCCAATCTCACTCGTTGCACGATATTCCATGTTCGCGCCGCGGTTGTTGGGGCGGCGTCATGGCGATGCGACTACCGGTGTTCAGTCGGGGAACTGCGGCCCTGTGTTGGATGGAGCGGTGGTTGCTCTCGACCAGGGTTAGGCCCTGCAGGTGGACGGGTCTCGGCGCTACGCGTTGGGGACAGCGGCATGCTCCTTCCACTGGTCGCCGTTGTGAGGCGCCCCGCCAGTTTGTGGAGCGTTCTTGCATCCGTTAGTCGGCAGGGGTGGACTGTTGCATCCATCTGTAGGGCCGTGCTCGAACCCTAGCTGGGCACCGTGAGTTTTATCGCCATGGCGTCGCCCCAGCGACCGCGTAAGTCGCGGCATGGATGCCGTGACACGGTTGAAGGCGGGGGCGGCTCTCGAGAGCGCATTTGGCATGCAATTATTAAGTGCATGAGAGTGCGTTGTGCACTGTTCGACGATGTTGGCCAGCGATTGCGAACTCGGTAGTTTCGGTCGCGTCGCGATTCTCAATTGCTCGCGTTTTTTACCGAACACCCACTTTGGGTGCTTTTCGGATCACTTTCTAATGATCAGTCGATCATTGCGTATAGCGTAGTGTTGCGAAATTAGAGTCACACCTTAGTTTTCCGCATCGAAATCCCTTTGCAATGCACGACAGTTTCAAAGTGCATTTTAGCTTCATTTTATTCCATTCGCTTTCAGTTGAACAAGCGTATCTTTGAATAGGATATCCGCCACATAGAATCGTAAATCATTGTAACTTCATGTTAATCTGAAGTTCATTCTACATTTCATTAAACAGTTTCACACTTTTCTTATTTGTTTAACGTTAGAATCATATATTATAGACACGTAGAACGAATTTCAGACGAGTCTCGCTCGTTGCGTAGCCACCTCCCCTAGGTGAGACTCGGTAATTGACGTCGGTTTCCAAAGAACGTGCATTCTTTGGAAATCTACGTCAAGCTAAGAGCTACGCATGGTTCGCGATTCAATTTAGAGTTTGCATATATTTGCTCCCGGTCTTAAACCGATTGGAGATTGACTGAAGTATTAGAATCTTTTTAACTTTTGTAGAATCACTAGCTTTTGTTCGTACTCCGTCCGTCGCGTTCTACAATACCGTCAAATAACTTATTCGCACTATTGGATCGATACATTAGTGCGAATAAGTTATCGCGTAATGTACTAACTTTCATGTTGCAGGTATTTAACTAACTAATTTAATTTGATCCTAACGCTAATATAAGTATATTTATCTGATATACCCCGCTCGAAACTTATACCGTTCGCCATTTTGTCGCACTTCATTATATTCCATTCTGATTTCGCATCGGGGCTCGCTCATCCGTATGCTTCTTGTCCTAATCCGTTCCGAGGGTTCTTGTTCCTTCAACTCTTTTCCTATGCGTTTTTGCATTTCGAGATCAACCCAAATCAATGCATTGCCCACCGCCCCTTCCCCCAAAACCCCATTTATTCTTCACATCTAGCTTTCCAGCACTCAATTCCACGTATAAGGGTTTCCAGTACATCACACAGGACAACGAGGGATGCGTGCGACTCGGTTTAAGTTAGCTATAAGCTAGCGTAAGCATGTGCATTTTATTGTAGGCGATTTTCGCACAAGGAAATCTTGTCCAACTTAAAGCGGAATGATTCACTCTGACTCTATCCCCGTCGTCGTATCGCAAAGAACAATTCAATGTTCTCGCGCGTATATAGTTTCGCAATCGTTCGGTGTCGGAGGGCTTTGCGTGGCGCACTCGTTCGCCGCCGTGGTGCGACATGCGCTTTTTAATTGCATGCTTCTGTAAGACGCTCTCGCGAGTCTTCTCCAATCTCACTCGTTGCACGATATTCCATGTTCGCGCCGCGGTTGTTGGGGCGGCGTCATGGCGATGCGACTACCGGTGTTCAGTCGGGGAACTGCGGCCCTGTGTTGGATGGAGCGGTGGTTGCTCTCGACCAGGGTTAGGTCCTGCAGGTGGACGGGTCTCGGCGCTACGCGTTGGGGACAGCGGCATGCTCCTTCCACTGGTCGCCGTTGCGAGGCGCGTCGCCAGTTTGTGGCGCGTTCTTTCATCCGTTAGTCGGCAGGGGTGGACTGTTGCATCCATCTACAGGGTCGTGCTCGAACCTTTGCCGAGCTCCGTGAGTTTTATCGCCATGACGTCGCCCCAGCGACCGCGTAAGTCGCGGCATGGATATCGTGCCACGGTCGAAGGCGGGGGCGGCTCTCGAGAGCGCATTTAGCATGGCGTTATTAAGTGCATGAGAGTGCGTTGTGCACTGCTCGACGATGTTGGCCAGCGATTGCGAACTCGGTAGATTCGGTCGCGTCGCGATTCTCAATTGCTCGCGTTTCCAACCGAACACTCACTTTGGGTGCTTTTCGGATCATTCTTTAATGATCAATCGAACATTCAATATAGTTTAGCGTTGCGAAATTAGATTCACACCTTAGTTTTCCGTATCGATTTCCCTTCGCAGTGCACGATTGTTTTCAAGTGCATTTTAGCTTCATTTCATTCCATTCGCTTTAAGTTGAACAAGCTATCCTTGAATAGGACATCCGCCACTTAGGATTCAACGTCATTATAACCTGATGTGAGTCCGAAATTCATTCTACACTTTATCAAACGCTGTCAAACTTTTATCTCTTATCTAACGTTAGAATCATAAATTACAGAACCGTAGAATGAATTTCAGACGAGTCTCGCTCGTTGCGTAGCCACCTCCCCTAGGTGAGACTCGGTAATTGACGTCGGTTTCCAAAGAATACATGATCTTTGGAAGTCTACGTCAAGCTAAGAGCTACGCATGGTTCGCGATTCAATTTAGAGTTTGCATATATTTGCTCCCGGTCTTAAACCGATTGGAGATTGACTGACGTATTAGAATCTTTTAACTTTTGTAGAATCACTAGCTTTTGTTCGTACTCCGTCCGTCGCGTTCAATGGTACCGTCAAATAACTTATTCGCACTATTGGATTGATCCATTAGTGCGAATGAGTTATCGCGTAATATACTAACTTTCATGTTGCAGGTATTTAACTAACTAATTCAATTTCATCCTGATGCTAATATAATTTTATTTCTCCGATATACCCCTCTCGAAACGTATGCCGTTCGCCATTTTGTCGCATTTCATTATATTCCATTCTGATTTCGCATCGGGGCTCGCTCGTCCGTATGCTTCTTGTTCTAATCCGTTCCGAGGGTACTTCTTCCTTCAACTCTTTTCCTATGCGTTTTTGCACTTCGGGATCAACCCAAATCAATGCATTGCCCACAACCCCTTCCCCCTAACTCCCATGTATTTTTCACATCTAGCTTTCCAGCCCTTAATTCTACGTATAAGCGTCTCCAGTACACCACACAGAGGACAACGAGGGATGCGTGCGACTCGGTTTAAGTTAGCTATAAGGTAGCATAAGCATGTACATGCTAGTGTAGGCGATTTTCGCACAAGGAAATCTTGTCCAACTTAAAGCGGAAAGATTCACTTTCACCCGATCACCGTCGTCGTATCGCAAAGAACAATTCAGTGTTCTCGCGCGTATATAGTTTCGCAATCGTTCGGTGTCGGAGGGCTTTGCATCGCGCACTCGTTCGCCGCCGTGGTGCGACATGCGCTTTTTAATTGCATGCTTCTGTAAGACGCTCTCGCGAGTCTTCTCCAATCTCACTCGTTGCACGATATTCCCTGTTCGCGCCGCGGTTGTTGGGGCGGCGTCATGGCGATGCGACTACCGGTGTTCAGTCGGGGAACTGCGGCCCTGTGTTGGATGGAGCGGTGGTTGCTCTCGACCAGGGTTAGGTCCTGCAGGTGGAC
>JAOPTO010000439.1:0-16852 GCA_033822845.1 Tetrapedia diversipes | reverse complement strand
CGTACATCGCCACATTCTTTCCACCACATAAACCTTAAGGTCTATATACATTGTCTTGCACTCGCCACACTCATCCATTCATACAACCATTCCTCACTCTTATCCCACATATTCCATGAACCAACAAATCACCACATTAACCACCTTTGTTGTGTAATTTATAGCAACCTAACATTCCTACACCATCCTCCACTTTACCTATACAGTTCACTTTACCATCCTTTGTTTCATTTGTTAATTTTATTTTAGTGCTTGAATTTACATTGTTTACACAAAACTGCGTTATGATTTTCCATCCCTGTGTTTTATCCTAATCTCAAGCACCCTGTATAAATGTTCTTCTTTTACATCTGTACCTTCAAACCAAATTCGCCCACTCGCTGTAAACAATCCTACAAATTTCCCTTTCCCCTTCGCTTAAAAATCAGCCGAAACCTCTGCATCCATCTGTGTTAGTAGCCACAGGGATGATCCAACGGGTCACTGGGACAAATTGCCGGCAGCCAAAAACCAGGAGTGCGCGCAACCCCCTTAATGGTCACCCCTGGCTACCCGGTACGATACACGGCACCAATCTGTTCGTATTAAACGTAATACGCGACGGTGTTCGACATACAGTAGCGGACAAAAGTTTAAGACCAAAGAGTCGACGAAATTAAACTATAATAATTAATTTATAAGGAATAGCATAATAAACAAAATTTGCATTCTGTGTCAAACAATAAATAACGTTTTACCATAATAACAATAAAGATGAATGTACAGACAATATTAGCAGACCATAAAACTACAGTAGCGGTCAAAAGTTTAAGATCAAAGGGTGAAAGGATACAAATTAATTAATTAATAAGAAATAACACGATAAATAAAATTCGTATTCTATGCTAATCAATAAATAGTGTTTTAACAAAATGGCGATAAACATAAGTATGCGAATAATATTTTCAGACCATGAAACTATAGTAGCGGTCAAAAGTTTAAGATCAAAGGGTTAAAGGATACAAATTAATTAATTAATAAGAAATAACACGATAAATAAAATTCGTATTCTATGCTAATCAATAAATAGTGTTTTAACAAAATGGCGATAAACATAAGTATGCGAATAATATTTTCAGACCATGAAACTATAGTAGCGGTCAAAAGTTTAAGATCAAAGGGTGAAAGGATACAAATTAATTAATTAATAAGAAATAACACGATAAATAAAATTCGTATTCTATGCTAATCAATAAATAGTGTTCTAGTAAAATGGCTATAAAAATAAGTATACGAACAATACTTTCAGACCATAAAACTACAGTAGCGGTCAAAAGTTTAAGATCAAAGGGTGAAAGGATACAAATTAATTAATTAATAAGAAATAACACGATAAATAAAATTCGTATTCTATGCTAATCAATAAATAGTGTTCTAGTAAAATGGCGATAAAAATAAGTATACGAATAATATTTTCAGACCATAAAACTACAGTAGCGGTCAAAAGTTTAAGATCAAAGGGTGAAAGGATACAAATTAATTAATTAATAAGAAATAACACGATAAATAAAATTCGTATTCTATGCTAATCAATAAATAGTGTTCTAGTAAAATGGCGATAAAAATAAGTATACGAACAATATTTATACACTATAAAACTATGTTCTACATTGCCCTCTCGTCTTAAACTTTTGCCCGCTACTGTACATACTGTCAATTTAACCTTCCTATAAGTAAGTATATAAGATAAAGCGTGATGTCAGATTTCTGTATGATTGTCTAGTATGCGAGTGTGACATCTGACTTTCTTCTTTTGTTTTGTTTTTTTTTTAACGGCTACGCCCCACTTCGATACAAGTACAATTTATAAAGCGTTATAATCCTTTTTCTATCTTTTATTTGCACGAGCGATACAAACCTTTTATGTTATTTTGTAACGCATACAAATGATACTATGCTTCGAAGCAGAGCGTGCTTAAAACTACACTCCCGTCCGTAAGTCACTAGATATTTGTAAATTTCGAACGAGATATTTATCATGCTTAAAATCTTAATCCTTCGCGCTCGAAAGGTGGCTCTCGCTTGTCGAATAAAATTATATTTAAAAATGTTCCAAGCTCGAAATATGGAAATGAAATATTGACAGAGTTTACGTGTATTAAAATTTACTTAATTTAGTTGAATAACGCTGAAATTTATAGGTATCGTTCGTTAAATCTTTTGCGTTTAAAAGTTCAGGAAATTTTTCATCGTTCGACTGCCCAGTCTCGCCTTTCGAGTCTAAAGAGTTAATAAAGATGGAATTTAATTTAGTGTCGTATAGTTTGGTATAAACAGTTAATTAGTGGTAGTAAAAATTTTAAAACGACAGGGCAATATAAAATATAATTTTATGTTTCGCAAATATTGTTTATCTATCCATTATTATTGTCATTATGACAGAACAATATTCATTGATTAGCATAGAATACAAATTTATTTATACTATTATTTCTCATTAATTAATTAATTTATTTTCCTTGACCCTTTCGTCTTAAACTTTTGTTCGTTTCTGTATGTCTGGTATAGTTTCATAGTATGCAAATATTGTTCAGATACTTATTTCTATCTTCATTATGGTAGAACACTGTTCATTGATTAGCATAGAATACAAATTTTATTTATACTATTACTTATTAATTAAATAATTAATTTGTTTTCTTTGACCCTGTCGTCTTAAACTTTTGTTCGTTACTGAATGCCTGGTATAGTTTTATAGTGTACAAATATTGTTCGTACACTTATTTTTATCATCATTAGAGTAGAATACTATTTATCGATTAGCACAAATTTTATTTAACGTGCTATTCCTTATTAATTAATTAATTTATTTTCCTTGACCCTTACGTCTTCAACTTTTGTTCGCTACTGTAACATAAAGTTTTCTTTATCCTACGATAAGTGTATCGAATGTCTTGTAACTCATGGACGACGGTGTATACACTGTGAAACGTTGAATTTCGCGTGAAACACCAGGTCGGGGTTCTAGTTATAATATAATGAGGCTTCTGGAAGGAAAACGCGTTCCAAACAAAGATAGCTGTTCTCCGTTCCGTGAAGAAGCATCGTTCAGGGTTACGTAAAGTATGATAATGAACGGCGATCAAGCGAGCGCAGCTGATTATGCAGGCTCGTTTATGAAACAGTGCACGCGAGATGGCAGGTTAATAGGTTAAGCCAATCAATTATGTAAGTGGTAGATTAGTGGTTCTATAAATGACATTGATACCGTTGTTGGATCTCATTATAACAATTTTATAGAAGCTTTAAGTTAACTTATAAACTGGGACAAGGATTCGTTGTACTTTAACGAATTGCTATGTTTGCATCGAAAATCGTATGCTATTCTATTTTGTGTTAGAGGAAAGCTAAATAGTTAATTAACATTTAATTCTATGTCTAAATGATAATCCGTTTCTATCGATAAAAATTAAATTCTCCTTAATTCGATTTAATTAGCTTCCGTCGAACTATTTCATAGCTTTTCATTTGTATTAATTAAAATTACATTTCTTTCAACTATTGGATGATTACAAAAGTTCGTGTCCGATTTGACTAAAAATGAATGTAACACATTTTCATGAAAAATAGTATTCATTAATCGATGATGCACTCGTTTTCAAGGTTATTTGTTGAATTACGAAGCATTTAGATAACTCTCGGTTAATAATATGATTGTAAAATAAATAATTGAATGGTCAATTGTGCATACTTTGCCATCTATCAAAGTCGGGCACGAACTTTTGCAACCATCCAATAGAATCGATTAATATTTAAGTCTGTTTTTAAAGAATATCATGGTTGCATTAGTGAAAAGAAAATTGATTAATTAATTGCTTTGTATCGACGTTTAACTGTGTATCTAAAAAAAAAGTATATTTACATCGACGTAAGGCTGTGTTAATCTCGTATCCGTCGAAGTTCCTAATTAAGAAACGACCCGGTTAACAGGTTAATTTAACACCAAGTTTGATCGCTAATACCTTGCTCTCGTCGTTAATATTATTGGGCTGCTATTACATAAATACAAGCTCGATGTTAAGCTCAACACCCTCGGCACGCGATTCGTTCTCGACGGTAACTGTTATCGTCCGACTGCATAAAATACGATCCATAATAGCCCAGTGCACCGTTCTCTGTGCCGTTAACTCGGTTTCCGCCATAATCTTTATCGTTAATTCTAGACCACGTTCACCCACCTCTGGCGCACTTTCATCCCCGGTTACAGCAAACTTAGATAAAGCGGAGTCCACGAAGACCAACCGCCAAGAATATTCTGGGATATCTTCGGAGTCTAAAGCGATCAGGTAATTAGGGGATTGACACGTACCGTGTACCAATGTGCGTCATCGGTGACCCGCGATGGTTGCCAGACGCTTGGTGAACGTGAACGCAGGAAGCAATTAACTCGTTGACTGTTAAATTTTTATTCAATTTCCATCCTGGAAGTAGTCTACAACGTACAGTGGCGAATAAAAGTTTAAGACCAATGGATCGAAGAAAATAAATAAATTAATAATAATAAGAAATAGCACGGTAAATAATAATCGTATTCTATGCTAATCAATAAATAATGTTCTACCATAATGATGACAAAAAAAAGTATATGAACAATATTTGCATGGTATAAAATTATATTTTATTTTGTCCTATAGTCTTATTCAGGTACTGAACTATTTTTAAAACTTTATACAGTAAACTAGAACAGTAGTATAATGTTTGTTAAAGGAACAAAATTTTTAAATTTCGATTTAGAACTCCGTAGATGAGCCAATTATCTAATTCTCTAAATGGAGAAGATTTTAAGATTAATGCCTAAGTGGTATTTTATTTTTAATTAATTCTATTTTCCGACTATGCGTGTATTTTGAAGGCGTCACATTGCGTTTATGGTACGTCTTTCTGTAGCTATTGACAGTGTTAATTATTCGACCAGTGTCGAAGCGTGTCCCCGGAAGTGACGTTAGAATTCCTGGCCGCATTCACGGCGTGCGCGATGAATTTCAGCGGGAGTCGATTCGAGTGAATCGAAGCAGGATCGATACGCAACACGGTTGGTTACGCGCCGAGAATTCTGCAAGAGGAAACCTGGAATGAGAAAGGGGGTGAAGGGCAGGGATGTTTGGAGGGCAGGAGGGGGAAGAAGGGAATATGGGGGTCCAACGGCGGGCTGAAGAACGCAAGGTACGCATTGATCCTGCTGGCTGGTGGCTTGTTGCAGCTTGCATAGCCTTGTAAATTAAAGCTCTATTAATATCTGCAAAGCATACGCCCGACCTGCCTCAGCGCAGGAATTTCAGTTGCATGCGTGAGCTAAGCACACTGTGAATGTGGTTGTTAGATGTATCTAATTATCTATTAAATTTTCCTGTATTTCCCAAGTTCAAAGTAATTTCATATTGCTTTTAACACAAAACCTTTTTATTGAGCTTCAGTATGCGTGTTGTTAGTGATTTTTTATTAATCAATTTTTTTATTGATTATCAGAAAGAACAGAAGAGCGAGCTTCCTCAAGTTCTTTAAAGAAATTTCTTTTTTATAGTAATCTGTGGATCTTCTATACGTTTTGCCTTTTTTCAGGATTTTTAGATCATTTTACAGATGATTTCTTTTAGAGAAACTCATAAATGTTGCGTGAGGGTTTTGATGAAATTGGGAGAAAATTCAAGTTTGAATATTGGAATGAAAGGATGATTCGAAGTTGGAAAATACCTCGAACATTCTTTTTATTTTCAATTGAAAACTTTTCCTAAATTTAACACTACTTACTTAACTGCCTTCGAGAATTTTCTCTGTGTTGAATTATGTTGTAGAGAGAAGTGGAATGGACCTGAATTTTGGTCTAGAGAAGAAGGAAGTGTGAAAGAAATGGAATTATTGAAGAAGAAATTGCGAAAATGGAAACCCTACGGTAATGGGAATCGAACCCGAGTCCAGCTGGGTAGAAGACAACTACCATACATGCTCCCCCACCGAGCTTCTTGATTTACCAGCCTTACTAAAGGTACTTCTAGTGCTGTATATTATAGTTCCTTCTACGAAATGTACTGAACCTTGTCTCATATTCATCTATCGTATTTTCAACAATATTATTTACAAATTTTACAGTAGCTATAAATATAATTAATAATTATACTTTCAGCAACATTGTTACCTCTTTTCTCAATAATTTTAAATACGTCTGTCAATGTGTTTCAATTATTACTCCATAATACTACTCTCCTATTTTTTATCAACTAGAACAGTTTCCCTAATAAATAATAATTTAACCCCTAAACGAACAACCCCCCGTTTTTCATTTCCCCTTTCTTTTACTTAACACCAGCCTTCCACCGTTCTTTCAATAAAATCCTCCAGAGCGCCATACTTTTAAGGGCTTCGAACTAATCGCGCCCTCATCCACTTAACCCTTTAATCCCTCGTTTAAACGTTTCGCGAACACTATAACACGTCCCCTCGCCATGTTCAACGTAACCACCCGGCAGCGAGTTCCGTTGTAATACGGTTGCCGCGTTAATTTCATGACCTCTTTCCCACTGACGCGTCCTATTCCTGTTTACCACCCCTTTAACCCCTTCCCCTTATCCCATTTCTTAGCTTCGATCGACGATGGTTGAACGCACTCGCGAAATTCCCCTGGGTTCCGTCCGATTTCAGCGTTTCCACGAATTTCACGCAAGATTTACGAGTACTGTGAATCTTGGCTATCCTTTCTTCCCCCGCGTTACCATTTTCTGCGGAAAAAACCCGCGAATCAAATAAATCGTTCGCTAAGTCCGTCAGAAAAGTTGGGGTGAAACATTTCTCGACTTCTGGTTTCCTTTTTCTTTTGTTCTATCGAACGTATCATTTGGTTTTTTGCATGTTTGATGGTTTCTATCTGATTGATTTATATAACTCTTTTAACGATAGGATTATGTGTCGTTGTTTTCCTGCAATATTGTATTAATGTGAAACAAATGAAAACTTTACTTTGCAATTTTGTCGTTGTGCTTTTATTATGAAATAAATAACAGCTTTGACCTTTAACAATAGAATATTATGTTATTCTTACAGGGAGTGTTGTTTTTTAAAACGCTTTTTAAGTTAGCATACAGTATCCATGAAATAAATTTCAGAGTCTCCAATGTTGTGAATCGAATAATTACACCTGAATTTCTATTTTATACACCACTATATGTTTTTATTTAATGCATAAATTTAATAATAACATTTAACACTAATATTTTGTATTCTATACCTTTTGCGCACGTGGGCAATCTCGCCTAAGGCGAATCTCTATTTTGTTAATGGGTTGTGCACATTGTGACCACTCTAACATCCAACCTTTCTAAAGTTTAACCCTTTCACTTCGAACTCCGAATATATCCGGCGCGCTCAATGCGATTATATATCACTATATATTATATATTATTTTTTCACTATTCTTAATTCTTAATGAGTCGCTTTGTACCCATTAAATAAGTTTATATATTTTGTGTAGAAATTACAAGCCCGTTGTTTTCAAGAAGAAGCTCTTTTCTTCTAAAATACATTGTCCACGCGCAACGTGTACACTTTCAGACTGAACCGTCGTAGCGAAAGGGTTGAAACAGAAAGTTTTTAACTAGCGCTGCTTAATATAATTCTCAGCAATTCTGTTCCAAGTATACACTCGGTGTACTTGTTCTAATGTAGTTGTCCAACAAAATCGTTTCTACTTTGGTAAACAAAGTCGTCCCCGGGAAACGAAGTCGTTCCCGTCGCGGCACATTTGTGTTAACGCGAGACACACAAAAGGAGCAACGCGGAAGTTCCAGTGCTCGGTTTGTTTCGGCGAAGATTGTGTCGAAATTGCGGAATAAATTCGTCGACCGGCCGAATTCTAATTGGAACTCGGGCCAAACTAATTAAGACCGCCAACAGTGTTTCCTATAGCGGCCAAAGTTGCCCGTGAAAACCAGGAAAACGCGGAATCTCTGTTTGCCGTCTTGTTGCATTTGGAGAAAACTCCTCGGTGTGTTCGACGCGTTTTCATTCGAATCTGTGCGCTCACGTTTGGTCGTCGAGTTAAAGTATAAGTTGTCGATTAAAGTTTGCGAAAGAACAAAACGACAAGTGAGATTTAACGCGTTACGTGCCCAGCCTGTTTTGATTGCCGTTCCGTTCAGGCCTAGATTATACGAAATGGTACACAAAATTTTGTAACCTTTGTTTACCTTATTTTAATAAATTACATTGACTATTTTATATTATATTCTTTTTCTTAAAGTATTGAGTGAACAAGAACTGATGTCCCCTAAGCAAAATCTTTAGTTTCACTATTAATATTATAGGAAAGGTTATAAATGAAAAATAATAAATAGCGCCAGCCGTCAAGTGGCGCTTTGGGGTTGCATTCATACTTCGTAACGTGTTCTCTCGCCAGACACACCAGACACCCAGTCATAAATCGGTCACTAGCTTAAATTACGGTCTAGGCCCTTTTCAGCGACCACCCAAAATGTGCTGTCGCTAACAAACAAAAGCAAATAGAATCAATTGCAATGCTCTGTTGAGGACAAAATGGGAGATCTCCCCATTCGGTCGATTAAATGTTAAGAAGAACTCGCGATAAGGTAGTATAGGAAAGGTTATAAATGAAAAAAAGGAAAAGAAAGAAGAGTGAATAAAATAATAAATATACGTGTATTTAATAAAACTAAAACGATACAAACGAACACAAAATAACAAACTACGCTTATACTTCGCTAAAGACTAAAGATTACTAAAGATAACTAAAGATTTCGCTTAGAGGACATCGGTTTTTGTTCAGTCAATACTTTAAGAAAAAGAATATAATATAAAATAGTCAATGTAATTTATTAAAATAAGGTAAACAAAGGTTACAAAATTTTATGTACCATTTCATATAATCTAGGTCTGAACGGAACGACAACCAAAACAGGATAGGCACTTAACGTGTTAATCGTTTTTTCACTCTCAAATCCACTTTCCCGCGATCCAGCGTAAATCGATCGTAAAATTTGCGAGAACGAAAGGAAGGAATCGCGTAGGAATTTCGGATCGTCAACCAGCTACGACTCAGCACCGGGAACGCTCGTTAGACTCGCAGTTTCGAGGACGGGACTTCCCGGGATTCTCGACAAGTTCGCGCTTATTAATAACCCCGGAAAGGTGAATCCGTCCAAGTGCGGCGTCGAAATTTCGATCGCGGCGTTTCACGAGCCACTCGACCAACTTCGGTTAATTCCTCCGCTCGATTTTCCACCGGAGAGCGTTTGATCCCTGTTATTAATCCGGTAATAAGACTCTGATTGGAAATGAGCGAGACAGCAGCCCATGGGGCGAGGGGGTGGAAAAGGGGTGGAGAGAAGACTTACAAGATTGTTACGAGGAATTCTCGAGAAAAGGGTGAGTTTGGTGAATTTTAAAGGGAGGGAGCGGGGGCGGGGGAAAGATTTGACGACGGAAGTTTAGGCGAGATTTTACGATTATCAAAGCGTTTGATTGGCGGAAAGATTTGAAATTCTGAAGGGAGGGTGTTGAGTCTGAAAGTTCGAATTCGCGATGTTCGACGAAGTTTTTTTTTGTTTAATAGCGTTCTACCGTTGTGTACCAACAAGAACTCTGTCGAAGATTACTGTAAATCCTTGATATATAATTAAAAATGGTATTTGATGCGTCCGAAAAATACCGTTTAATTTGGCTTAACTAAACAGTTATGTGCAAGCTCAGAAATCGAATATTTTATTTTGAAATTTGCATTGCTATATAACATTTAACCAGGTTGATATATAATGTTAATGGACGGTAACTAAATAATATTAAAAAGATAATAAATTAGTAGTTGTGTAGAATGTGAAACATTTCAAAACATCTTGACGTCTGGGAGACATCAAAAACTGTGTTTGTGCAGTATATTATTAGAACTACTAATTTATTATTTTATAATAAATTTTATAATAAATTAGTTTTTGTTAAATTGTTTTAGATATACTTTTATTAATATTTTAATCGCTTCACTTTTATTTTTCACACCTGAATCCCATCTTCCGTTCTACATTTTATAGAACTTTCCTATACCAATAATTCATGATTTTAAGAACCTTTATTCTAAACTATTTTCATGAAACACAGTACTGTTCGAGTGCAGACGTAGGCAAACATACGTTTTTTAGCCGTTCCGTTGTAGAACCGAAATTGATGCTGCAGCGAAACCGGAGGCTTGCCGGACTGTCGTCAAAGAGGAACATGGAACAGGGCGGAAAGTATTTACCGAACTTGCCGCGAATTCGATTGGTTTCACGTTATCGCGTAGAGCCGTGTCCGAAACGAATTCGCCGTGACGTGAACGGAATGCAAATCGAAGCCACGCGCGAGTCCGTGAACGTGACGAGATCGCAGCCGCCTGTTCGCGGTCTCGAAGAGTTCGAATTTCGCCTACCCGTCGACAAATCGATCCTCCGAGTAGATAACCGCGTGCCTGCAGTTAATTAACTTCGACTTTATTATGTTGAAGCGAGCGTTCAGACGTTTGGTAACGTTTATTAGGAATTCCGGAGAGATTTTTCGTTTGTCCGATCAATGGTGTCCTGTTCTACTTGATGCAGTTACTGTAGACGATGGAGAGGTTTTGTATTGAGTTCAGTTTGATTATAATTCTGATAAAGGTATTTGTGGTAATTAAAGTGGAAAATTTCTGTTTGTCTGATCAATGATGTGTCGTTCCACTTGACACAGTTACTACTGTGAACGATGGCTAGATTTTGTATTCCATTCAGTTTGAAGATCTGCTTACAACGTTTCTGTACAGTTTCAATAAAAGCGATTGCGTTAATTGAAATTGAGAATTTCTGTTTGCCCGATCAATGGTGCGTTGTTCTACTTGACACTATTCCCGTAAACGATGGACAGATTTTGCATTGCGTTCAGTTTGAAGATGAGCTCACAATGTTTCTCTACAGTTTTAATAACACCACTTGTATTATTTGAAACAGACAATTTCTGTTTGTCCGATAAATTCTGTGTTACTCTGCTTAACAGAATTACTGAGAGCGATAGACAGGTTTTGCATCACGTTTAATTTGAAGACCAGGTTGCAATACCCGTAACAACAGTTTCTATGATTCCAACAGACACAATTACATTAATCGAAATTGATGCTAACCGAAGGAATTGAGTCGCGAGGGTAAGTCATCACTAATAGCCTTCTGGATCTTCTTCTTAGATTTTTAAGGGCCTACGAAAAAATTTAAATATCGAAACAAATAACGAAACAATTCTTCAGCCTGGGTCGCGTTTCCTTAGTCGCTTACCACAGATCTTTAAGGAGCTACGGAAAAATTTAAATATCGAAACTAGCTGTAAACTTCTCGAAACCTTCCAAACTTATCGATTAACTCGTGTGATCTACAGATACCCCGGCTACATCCGAATAAAATAAAAACTGTAACCCAGAGTGTTATTCGTTCGACCTTATTGATTGCTGGGAGATAACGAAAAATTGTAATTTATTTAACCCGTTCGACCGTGGTCGGTCGTAAAATATTAAAATGTTGAAATGTCGCGAGGATCTCGAGACGGTTTCTTGGAAAAAAAATTTCCAGGAAAGCCCCTTTAATTGGCGATTATTCCGAAGACTCGCGAGCGAATGGTGTTCCTTACGAATTTTTTATTCATCAAAGGTACTCTCGCTTCCGATGGCCCCGGTGAACTCGCGCGGACTTTAACTCGCAGGGGAATTCGGTCGCGTGTTAAAATGAATTATTCATCCGTTCTTCGCTGGCTGCCGCGTGCCCCTTTCGTTTCTATTTTCGTTCCTGCATATCCCGTCGTAACTTCCTCCTTGGCGCCTCCAACTTCTCTCCGTTTTGTCAGCCGGGGAACCGAAGTTCCTATTGACACAGTTGTAACGCACGAAACGTCCCTTTGAAGACGTTCCATTGTAAAGCGCGTCGCGTTTACACACGCTGTCGGTGACACGCGGATCTGCTGGATTTTTATGCGAATTTACGTTGTCGCGTACGCGATTAAGGAAACGTGACCCGGATGAAGAATTGTTTCGATGTTTACATTTTTCATGGGTCCTTAAAGATTTGTAGCTTGTTAACGACAGCGTATTTTGGGTGGTTATTTAGGCTAGTAACCGATTTATGACTGGATGTCTGGTGTGCCTGGCGAGAGAACACGTTACAAAGTATGAATGCAACCCCAAAGCGCCACTTGACGGCTGGCGCCTCGAAGGCGTGCAGCCATCGAGCGCCAAGGGATGTATTGTTTATATTAGTCGTGGTTTATATTAGACTAAACATTGCGAGCAACCCGACGTTGCGTCGCCAAAAAGAAAGGATCGTTGTCCTGTAGGATCTGGCCACGGAGTGGGAAAGTCTATGCAGCCTTCTAGAAAGAGGACTTTGATGAACCCTACGGCACTTAGCCCAGAATCGTGAACAGGCATAGACAAACCTTTCTTATTCTTCAGCGTAAATTTCTAACAAGCTCGTTTATGTAGGGTCAGTTTTAGAGAAGCTAGGGCTCAGGTGTAGGTGTGACAAAGTAAAATTCTTGGGTATGCGGATGTTGGAAAGAGAAGGAAAGAGAAGGAAAAGGAATGGGAAAGCGGTGTTTCGTCCGGAGCCTGCTAGTGGACTCATCGGTAAGGCTTCCTACCACGCCTTAGACACAGGGATAGGAAGGGAACAGGTCAGAACTCGTATATATAGAAACCGTGGTCTGGTTCGAGCACTTGCAAGAAAGGTAGTCGCTAAATCCCTCCTAGTGGCGAGGGCAGGAAGGTCGTCAAATGTATATTAAAAATAGTTTTAATAGTAACGATGGTTTAACAACTTTGATGGTCTTGTTGTCACATTAACGCTCTTTCTGCCCCGTGCTCGCATTTTCCCCGTCAGATATTCTTCCAAACACTCATTCCTTTCTTTTAATTATCAACCTTTCTCATTTGATCGTGTTCACCCGAATTCCTCATTTCGCGACTTCCTGTCAGTCGCGATATTGTCTCAGGTACTTCGCCTCAGAAACACTCTAGAATCCAAACATTCTACGTTCACTCAGCTATCGCTCAACTTGAACACTCTGCACACTTTCCCAGAATCGTACCCACTCAATCGCATTCCTACATAATATATTCGTATCTCTAACGCCCTTTTTCCCAAAACAAATAAACAAATAGACAGATCGGTTGTCAAATAAATAAATAAACAAATGGAGACATAACCGGATGAATGGAATGACATAGAGCTACATAAATGAACAACTGAATATAAATAGATAGATAGATGAGTGGTCACATAGATAAATAAACAAACGAACAAACATGATCGTTCATGAACGTGATCAATAGATCATTCAATTTCAATTAACAGAACGGAACGAGTACAAAACTAGTAAATGCTGGAATTACACAGCTTAATCTTGTCTACGGGAACTCGGAGAGGACAGAGCTGTAAGAAAAGGTGAAGAGGACGGGGGGGGGGGGGGAGGAAGAACACAGCTGAAGCGAGTTCCGATGGGAATAAAACGCGACGCGGCAAAGATTCGTCGACGGTGTAAGTATCGCGATGAAACAAAGACGTTGAATTATTAACGCAGGAACGAAAAAGGGGCGGAGAGGAGGCGTAGGGGGACGGAGAACAAGTTTGCTGGCGGAAATTCCCCGCGGAAGTTTCCCGTTTTCTTTGGAGGAGCGGAACCGTTAAGCCGCGTATCGTTGTTCGACATCGATGCGAAATGAAATTGAAAAGTCGGGCGTGCCTTGAAACTTGTAATTAGGGGAACTCGATTCCACCCGTAATTCACCTTTCTTCCCGTCCGGAGAACTTCCTCGTGACACACCTTACTTCGTTTTATTATTACCGTAGGAATGCGATCGAGTGGATACAATTTTGAGAAAGTGCGAGAAATGGGCTTTGTTGTAACAACAATGTCGAAACGGTGTTTACGTTTACGATGTACGAGTCGTTTATTATGAAAGTGGCCTAAGTCCATTTTCCAAAAACAAATCGAGTTAGCTAACTTAATGGTTACATTTTTACATGATCTTTTTATTCTGAAGCAAATTGTTAGTAATATATCTAAAGTAATTAAGATTTTGTGACGCGAAAATTTGCTGGTTAATGAAGTGATCAAAAAGTTTATTTTGAAAGTGGCTTAACACCATTCTTGGTAAGAAAACGCATATTATTCGCTTAACCGTTTGCGTACCAGAAGGTTTTCAAAAAACACGATCGAAAAACGCCAAGGAGCGCGATCGCGCTCTTTCGATCATGTGTTGAAAAAAGCCGAAGAGCGCAATAGCGCTCCTTTGACTATGCGCCGAAATATCGTTTGTTCTTTAAATTTTTCATATTTTTAATTTGTAACTTATTATTTTATGAAATACTATTATATATATATTCTTATACTAGCTGATGGCGATGCGACGTACATGCGTCTAAAAGTTTGAGCGCATTTTGGCAAATTGTAAGCGCGCTGTCAGTTGTCTGTATCGGTCAAATAGCACTGGGTTTTCTCGACGGGAAATCGGAAGAGCGCGAAAGCGGCTCGTGGTACGCAAACGGTTAATAATCGCCATTATTTTGATATGTCATAATATCAAGACTTATGTCGTATTCCCAACATTTTTTTACAGCGCTAATGTCAGTTTATGACTTGAAAATAGTTTGATGGTGGATTGTAATGATTGAAACATTTGAAACCCTCCACCGGTTGGGCCGGGATTTCGTCGAGCGAGAGGGTTAACCCTTTGACTGCAGCGCGCGGTATTTGCACGTCGGTCGCTGTGACAGACTGTCACACATCGTCGTGCTTGTTCGTTGACCAAAACGCACGTTTGCTGCGTTTGCAGTTGCTAGCGTTCTATGAGACGATAAATTCTATGTTAGATCGGTTTCCGCGGTGAAATTAAAACTTTACCAACCGGGAGCCTATTAATTGGCTTTTTGCGTGCTTCGTTTATAAATTTCACAACATTCCTTTATACAAAGGCAACATAATTGTGTTGTAGTTTTTGATATTAAATAATTTTATTAATCACATTACACTTGTCCGCTCACAATGCCTTCGTTCTCCATTCGTGTCTCTTACTCTACTGACTCATACCTCGCCTTTTGTTACACCGGTTCACGCGCTCTCTCTCGCTCTCTCACTCATTCCCTCTCATTCTTTCCTCACTCAGCCTATCATTCGCTTCATTACAAACAATCTAATTACCCATTCGTCCTTCTTGAAATCTCTCTCTCTCTCTCTCTCTCTCTCTAAATCACTACAATTGAATTAATATTTAATTAATTAATAATTATTAATAATTTTGTAATACTAATTAATAATGAATAATTAATTGATGAAACAGAAAACTAGCGTGACAACGGATAAACAGTATTGGTAGGATTAAAAAAAATGTTTACGTTTTCAGCCAAAAATTTTTGTAATTTCCACTGCACTGGAGCCAGGTGTTGTTTTTTAATCATTACACGGTTTACAAATTTTGTAACACACGGAACCGGAAGTCGGTGAATTTTTCCCAGCAAACTCGAAGATTGTTCGTTCGCATCCGCGTGAAAGAAACTAATGGAGTATCCAGGGATATTAGGTCGCGAATAAACTCGCGGAAAGTCCCTCGAACTTTTTAAACTAGACGAGGTGGAAGTTTCCGTTCGGTTGGATACTTTTTCATCACGGTCCCCGAGTTCTTCCGTTCGACTCGCGTGACTTCGTTCCAACTATCCTCTTCGTTCAAATAAAATATCTAAGTATCATTGTTTCGCAAATAACGTATCGTTCTGTTTCACAGAAAGTTATTTTTAGATTGATAGAAAACAATAGCTACCGATCAATCGAAAGGTTAAGTCATATCATTTTTATCAAATTCAATCGGAGATTTGTCGTTTAAATCTGAAATTTTTAAGAATTCTCTGAATTCAATAAATAGATAGTAATTTGCATAGTATAGTATAACGAACAATATATATTTATTAATATTCTAATCACTTCATTTTTATTTTATTCACACCTGAGCCCCATCTCTCTATTTACTAAAGTTTATAAAGCAGAATTTTCCTATAAATATATTCTAAGAACTTTACTTTATTTTACCTACACCTGAACCCTATCATCTCTCTCTCTCTCTCTCTCTCTCTAAATAAATAAATAAATAAAAATAAATTCCTATCATAATTAAAGAAATGATATCCAAGCAGATACTTTTTCGCATTTTAAACAGTACATTTACTTCCCTTTAGATATTTGACGTATTTTCACCTATCGCTTTCTACGTGTCTCATTTCCAGGCTGCAAATTCAGAAGCTGTTTAGTCGTTCAGGTTGGATCAGTGACGCGACACGGATCGCCGTAAAACAGTGCCTGGTGTCCGGTTGACGCGGATCGCGTACGCAGCGTAAACGGAGCAAGCCGTGCGAAAATAATGCGATCCGTGACCGTTCGTGTTCCCTCCTCACGAACAGGGGATCGATAATCGGATCGTTGATCGGATAACATGCACGCCGCGCGTGTACGCGAGACACGCGACAAGCCTCTCTGTTATGAGAGACCGGATGGATTTATTGCGTGGATATACAGCGACTCGCGAAACTGAACAAACACTCCCCTTCTCCATTACATGTTTCTTGCCTCATCGAAATGCAATTTGTCGCATTGTAATTTATAACTGGAACAATTTGGGGAGGGTGAAAGAGTTTTTCTAGCGAAACGTAAATTGATACAGCGATTCTTGAAATTGAACACTCTACTTCTTTATTACGCGTTAGTTACCCCATCGAAATACAATTTGTCGTGTTGTAATTTATGGTTAGAATAATTTAGGGAGCGTAGAAGATTT
>JAOPTO010000438.1:10000-13950 GCA_033822845.1 Tetrapedia diversipes | reverse complement strand
CCACGCAAGCGACGCGGGCACCCGCCTACACGGGTGGGTGTTCTTGCGTGGTGGCAAAATCTCGGGACTTGTCCCGTGCCCGCATGAGACCGAGCAGCTGCTGGTGACCCCGCCTCCCCGTGGCCCCCGCTGGACAACGTTTTGTCGGAGACCCCGCGGGATCTCCGGCCAAACGGCAAAGTGGGTCATCTCCCGCAAGGGACGGTCTTCCCTTCTGATGATCCTTAAGTGGTGAAGGAGGGGTTTTTCCCTGGCCCGCCGACCGCAACATCTATGGTCGTGACTCTTGTCAGTGGTTTATCGCACCCAACACCGCCGGGAATAGGCACATGCCTCGGCACGGCAGAGCGGGAGCATTTTGCGGCCCAAAGCTCACTTTCACGTAGAGTAATAGTTGTCCCTATCTACTAACCTCAGGGGCTGCTGACACACTGGCTGTCGCATGACAGTGCTTTGGTGTTGCAGTACGGGCCTAACGAACCCGGGGTAACTTGAGTCACACACACACCGTAAACCTGTGGTCATGTTTCGCAGGAGCGGGGGTCTTGCCTTAGCTGGCTGAACCGCGAGGATGAGCGCCTCTATAAAAGAATCCCTAACCTTAAGCTGAGCGGGCGCGGCGACGAGGCACGAGACGGACTAGGCGCCGTAGCGTGTGCAGATGGGTGCATCTGTAACTAGCGTCCGGTCCCCGGGAACCTGCCAATCCCCGGTGGTATATTGGCTTATCTGGGTAACGTTGCTCTGCCCAGACGGACCTCCTTTCAAACGTTGCTTTTGGGGCCCATGGATGCTCTCATGTTGAAGTGGGCCCAACCCTTAATTATGATTACACTTAAACCTAAAACAACCAAACACGAGAAAACAGAGGAGCTGACCACTACCAGCTCCTCTGATGATGAGTCACTAAAGAGTGCTGGTGCGACGAGGAAGGCGTCCACCAGTGCGCCAAAGAGAAAAAGGCTGAGGGGGACCACTCCCCCAGTGATGCAATCAGACTCCGTAGAGTCAGAAATGGAGGTGGAGAGCTGTGGCGGCTCTCACCTCAACGAAATCAGAAACATGAGGTCAGACCTCGAAAACGCTCTATTGAGCGAAAATAGTAAGGTCAGCTTAGCGACCATAAAGACAGTGATGGCCAAATGGGGCCTGATGGAGAAAAAGCTTCTCGAACTCGTCATCGAGAACGAGAAGCTTAAAGCGCAAAATGTTGCCATAAAGGCAAATCCGCCGGTGCCGCAGTCGTATGCGAAAGCATGCGCTGCGGGAAGCGCTCCTACAAGGGTAGCAGCCCCCTTGATAACAGTAGCGAAAGCTACGAGAAAGGAAAGGTCGGATGTCCTACTGATCCGCCCCAGTAAGGACAGCGACAAGAGAACGAGTGAGGAGATAAAGAAATCTCTCACGAAAGAACTCGGGCCCCAAAGGGCCAAACTGAAAATTAAATCCATAAGGCAGATGCGCTCGAAAGGCGTGATAATAGAACTTGGCAGCAAAGAGGACGCTGAAATTATCAAGCGTTCCTCGCTGGCCAAAGCTGGGCTCCGAGTAGAGGAGCCCAAGAAGCTGAGTCCCAGCGTAATCATTTACGATGTGGACTCAGAATATAGCGCCGATGATCTAAAGGAGGATCTTCTTACGAAGAACTTCCCAACAAAAAGTGAGGCCGAAATAAAGAAGCTTGCCGAAGCCGTCCACTTCAGGCACAGCTTCATTACGAAAAACAAAAATAAGAACTGGATCGTGGAGATGCCACGACCAGAATTCATGGAGCTGGTCTCCAAGGGCAAGGCTTATATGTATTGGAGCGCATATAGAGTCAGAGAATATATAAACGTAACCAGGTGCTTTAAGTGCCATGGTTACGGTCATGTTGCGAAAGCATGTAAGGCCGAAAAGGCCACATGCGAGAAATGTGGTGAGAGCGGTCACCTAAAAGGTGACTGCAAATCGAAGAAGCCCAAGTGCATTAACTGCACGCGGGCAAAGAAAGAAAAGACTGACCATTTGGTCACGTCTAAGACCTGCCCGGTCTATGTCCGTCAAGTCGAGCTGTATAGATCTAGGCTATGCCCGTGATGATCGCGCTCGCACAAATCAACGCCCAGAGGTCTGCTGCTGCAGCGTCCAACCTCATGAAGAAGCTAGAGGAAGGAACTATTCAAGTACTCTGCCTTCAGGAGCCGTATGCCTTCAAAGGCAGGGTCAAGGGTTATTCGAGTCGAATGACAATACTGCAGCCGAGCTGCAAGAACCCTTGGGTTGCAGCTGTAGTAGCAGACAAAAATCTCGAGGTCTTTCAAGTAGGACTTGAAGACACAGCACATGTTATGTGCTTTTGCATCAAACCTGGGCTTGATGAAATTTACATTATTAATGCCTATTGCCAATATTCACTTGCGATAGAGCCGATCCTCGAGAAGGTTGAAGCTCTATTAAACAGGTTGAGAGGCAAGAACATAATAATGACAATTGATGCCAATGCGAAATCCATTCTATGGCACTCGAACGCTACCGACGACAGGGGAAAGGTTCTTGAAGAATTCCTCTGCGTCAACAACCTACATGTCTTAAATCAATTGAACGCCAGACCGACCTTTGTCACAAGCAGAGGCGAATCGAATATAGATTTGACATTGATCACCCCCAGCTTGCTGGGGAGGCCCATAGAATGGAGCGTATCAGAAGACTGTGACGTGAGCGACCACAGTCTTATCGAAATCAAGCTCATGTCCGTAAAACCAGGTGTAGTAGCCAGACGAAGTGAAAAGTCTGGTTACAACCTGAAAAAGGCCGATTGGAACTATCTGAAGGCCTGTCACGAGGAAACACTCGACGACGACTTCTTAGAACGCCTAACGACCAGCACCCCTGACACGGCTGCAAGGTCCCTGAAAAGTGCAATTCGAACGAGCTGCGACAAAGCAATACCTTTGAATCGAAAACCACCCATCAGGGTTCCCTGGTGGAGTGAGGAACTGTCCACCCTTCGAAAGATTGCTAACCGTTGTAAGAAAGAACTTACCCGGGTTAGGAGGTTAAGGATTAATGACGAGGTCGAAAACGTTCAAGAGAAATATCGAACAGCTAGGAACAAGTACACCTCTGAGATCCGTAAACATAAGCGAGACTCCTGGAAGAACTTTGTCCTCGAAGAGGGCAATAGGGATCCCTGGGGAATCGTATACAAAATCTGCCGCGACAAGCTAACTCCTGACGAGCCGGTCTCGTCAGTGAAGAAGGCGAACGGAGATTTCACCCTAACCTGGAGGGAGACAATGGAGCAACTGCTGAGTCAGGTCGTTCCTCAAGACGGTATTTGCTCTCCAGATGTTGGGGTACATCTGGAGATAAAGCAGCAAAATGCACTTTACAGGAATTACAATCTCGAACGCCCTATAAGTCGACAAGAAATCGACGAAGCCGTCGGAAAGTGTAAGAACAAGAAAGCCCCAGGCCTTGACCAGGTCAAGTCAGAAATTCTGAAGCACCTCAACAAGTGCAACGGGGAAGTACTACAGGCGTTGTACAACAACTGCCTATCGAACGCTACCTTTCCAAGGATTTGGAAGCAGGCTCGCCTGCGACTGATCCTAAAAGACAAAAATCGTGACAGGATGAAAACGAGTTCCTACCGGCCGATCGCTCTCCTCTCAATGCTTGTGAAGGTGTTTGAGAGGATAATCGTCAACAGAATCCAAGAGCAATATATTGACAAGGGCCTAGCCCATAATTGTCAATTTGGATTCAAGAAGGGTTGTTCCACTGAGGACGCCCTTCTTAAACTTCGAGAAGGGGCCATAAACCCCGATAAGAAATATATTCTGGCCCTCTTTATGGACATAGAGGGGGCCTTTGACAATCTATGGTGGCCCGCCATAGTCAAAAGACTAATCCAAGCAGAATGCAGCAGCACGATTATTCGACTGATAGACTCTTACTTTAAGAGG
>JAOPTO010000438.1:0-5000 GCA_033822845.1 Tetrapedia diversipes | reverse complement strand
ATATTATTGGAGTAAGCACCCGAACCGATGTGACTGGAGCACGCGCCCGAACCGATATGATTATTGGAGTAAGCGCCCGAATCGATATGACCGGGGAAAGCGCAAGAAACGAAATGAATGGCTGAAGGTATCGCCCGATCCGATATTACCGGAGCGCACGCCAAAACCGATATTATTGGAGTAAGCACCCGAACCGATATGACTGGAGCACGCGCCCGAACCGATATGACTGCAGCTGGCGCCCGAACCGATATGACCGGGGAAAGCGCAAGAAACGAAATGAATGGCTGAAGGTATCGCCCGATCCGATATTACCGGAGCGCACGCCAAAACCGATATTATTGGAGTAAGCACCCGAACCGATATGACTGGAGCACGCGCCCGAACCGATATGACTGCAGCTGGCGCCCGAACCGATATGACTGGAGCGAGCGCCCGAGCCGATATGACTGGAGCGAGCGCCCGAACCGATATGACTGGAGCATTTTCCTTTTTTTTCTTTATTATTTATTTATCAACCTATATATTTTATTGATGCAATATTATCGTTTTGCATCCCTTTAATTAATTATAACCCTCTTTCGTCCGATTTGTTGATCGTTCATTTTATTTTAAATAACTTGATTTTCGAAATCCTTATTTTTCGATATTTTTTTATAAAATTCTATTTTCGGCTTGTTTTTAATGTGTACGTGATCATTACGTTCTAATTCGATCGTAATATTACGGCTTGATATTTTGTCGTTTCGCGTCAAAGTTCCAACAGTCTTCCCGGACGGTCTCCCGTTGCGGCGGTTTCGCCCCATAAGCGCCCGTGCGTTAGCCGGGCTGGCGCAGACGCCCCGGCGGGCCGTTCCGTACCTATAAGAGAGACGACTGTTCGGGCGAGCCGGGCGGAGCAGAGTCGGGCGCGTGGGCTTATCTACGACCTCGGTCGAGAGCAAGTCCATCGCTCCTCGAGTATAACAACTCGACTGCTTTCGCGCCGCGCTTACGTATCCGTATTATTCTCTGCACAGCATTGCCACGGGTCGGTGTCTATGACCGAATGGCCCATATGTGGGAAAAGCGTCCCTTTGGGATGTTGGCTACCTGTATGCACGTTTCGGCGTGTGTACTTGTACTAACTGAGCATCAACTCTTCGAACCGAGCGATCGGACGATTTTACAAACGTTTTATAACGTTATATATTTTGATACACGTTGGGCGTACAAATTGTGTACGATAGATTTATACTTTGCTAAAGTTGCACTGTATTCTTCTTGAGGCGCGTTTGTGCGACTAGAAGGAGGGCGATACGAAACTTTCACAAAGAGTTTGTCCCGTTTATTTAGATACGTTCAGCGTGCACTTCGAATACGCGCTTGGCTCGTTAAAATATTGTTCAGCATGCTGGATACGTGCTTTATTTTAACGAGAAACTGTTTCAGCGTGGAAGTGAATATAATACGCGCTTCCTCGAAACGGAGACATTCTATGGAAGTAACTAAATACACTTTGTGGTGCGATGAAGGAAATTAATCTGGGGCAGTATTATACGAGTGCCCGCTCCTCCTCTTGCGATAAATAATGTATTTGACCAAACACACGTAACATTATGCATACTATATATATAATACAAATACGAAAGGCTCGACTCGTCGATCGATCCTCCGAGAGAATCGACGACGACAGGTAAAGAGAGAGAGAAGAGAGAGAGAGAGTGTGGCAAAAAACTTTTCTCCTTCACGCAACTCCCTGGTTGATCCTGCCAGTAGTCATATGCTTGTCTCAAAGATTAAGCCATGCATGTCTAAGTACATACCGAATTAAGGTGAAACCGCGAATGGCTCATTAAATCAGTTACGGTTTCTTAGATTGTACCCACATTTACTTGGATAACTGTGGTAATTCTAGAGCTAATACATGCAAACTAGAATTCCGACCAGAGATGGAAGGAATGCTTTTATTAGATCAAAACCAATCGGTGGCGGACGGTTCGTCCGTTCGTTCATCGTTTGCTTTGGTGACTCTGAATAACTTTGTGCTGATCGCATGGTCATTTAGAACCGGCGACGAATCTTTCAAATGTCTGACTTATCAACTGTCGATGGTAGGTTCTGCGCCTACCATGGTTATAACGGGTAACGGGGAATCAGGGTTCGATTCCGGAGAGGGAGCCTGAGAAACAGCTACCACATCCAAGGAAGGCAGCAGGCGCGCAAATTACCCACTCCCGGCACGGGGAGGTAGTGACGAAAAATAACGATACGGGACTCATCCGAGGCCCCGTAATCGGAATGAGTACACTTTAAATCCTTTAACGAGGACCAATTGGAGGGCAAGTCTGGTGCCAGCAGCCGCGGTAATTCCAGCTCCAATAGCGTATATTAAAGTTGTTGCGGTTAAAAAGCTCGTAGTTGAATCTGTGTGTCACAGTGTCGGTTCACCGCTCGCGGTGTTTAACTGGCATTATGTGGTACGTCCTACCGGTGGGCTTAGCTCCTCGCGGGCGGTCCAATTGATTACCCATCGCGGTGCTCTTCACTGAGTGTCGAGGTGGGCCGGTACGTTTACTTTGAACAAATTAAAGTGCTCAAAGCAGGCTACCTTCGCCTGAATACTGTGTGCATGGAATAATGGAATAGGACCTCGGTTCTATTTTGTTGGTTTTCGGAACCCCGAGGTAATGATTAATAGGGACAGATGGGGGCATTCGTATTGCGGCGTTAGAGGTGAAATTCTTGGATCGTCGCAAGACGGACTAAAGCGAAAGCATTTGCCAAAAATGTTTTCATTAATCAAGAACGAAAGTTAGAGGTTCGAAGGCGATCAGATACCGCCCTAGTTCTAACCATAAACGATGCCAGCTAGCGATCCGCCGATGTTCCTCCGATGACTCGGCGGGCAGCTTCCGGGAAACCAAAGCTTTTGGGTTCCGGGGGAAGTATGGTTGCAAAGCTGAAACTTAAAGGAATTGACGGAAGGGCACCACCAGGAGTGGAGCCTGCGGCTTAATTTGACTCAACACGGGAAACCTCACCAGGCCCAGACACCGGAAGGATTGACAGATTGATAGCTCTTTCTTGATTCGGTGGGTGGTGGTGCATGGCCGTTCTTAGTTGGTGGAGCGATTTGTCTGGTTAATTCCGATAACGAACGAGACTCTAGCCTGCTAAATAGACGTACCTTATGGTATCTCGAAGGCCCCCGGCTTCGGTCGGTGGGTTTTTACTACCAACGTACAAACAAATCTTCTTAGAGGGACAGGCGGCTTCTAGCCGCACGAGATTGAGCAATAACAGGTCTGTGATGCCCTTAGATGTTCTGGGCCGCACGCGCGCTACACTGAAGGAATCAGCGTGTTTTCCCTGACCGAAAGGCCCGGGTAACCCGCTGAACCTCCTTCGTGCTAGGGATTGGGGCTTGCAATTATTCCCCATGAACGAGGAATTCCTAGTAAGCGCGAGTCATAAGCTCGCGTTGATTACGTCCCTGCCCTTTGTGCACACCGCCCGTCGCTACTACCGATTGAATGATTTAGTGAGGTCTTCAGACTGGTGCGCGGCCAATGTCTCGGCATTGCCGATGTTGCCGGGAAGATGACCAAACTTGATTATTTAGAGGAAGTAAAAGTCGTAACAAGGTTTCCGTAGGTGAACCTGCGGAAGGATCATTAACGAATAAAAATGTGTAACAATAAAAAACACATTATAAATAAAATTAAGCGTAACTATGACTACGAATGGATCGATAAAAACAGATACCAAAACTAAAAACAGATACCAAAACTAAATTATTCGAACGCCAAAATATCGACGAGAAAGACGGCTTACGTGTAGGAGGCTCGCCCTCCCGTCCGTTCACTCAGTTGATAGAATGAAAGTCATCCAGGCAAGTGACTATAAAATAACCTGTCGGAAAAGAGAGGCACCCACTGGGCTCTCGGTGGTCGTTTGTCCTCTGTCTCTCTCGATTTCGGGATGTAAAACGGCATAAGGCGATGATGCATCGAAGGGGAGAGTACAGAAATGAAAGAGCGCTTGCGTGAGGTCGTAAACAAAAGGACCCGCCGCTCTTTGGCTGTGGGTGTGTTGTCGAAATAACTGAGAAACACACGATAATATATATATGATGCGTCTGCTGTCTATTCATGAGCAAAAGTACAAATCAAACGAAAGTCACACATAATTAAAAGAAGAAAAGGGGCGCTTGCGTGAGGTCGTAACAGAAGACCCGCCGCCTTACTTTTCACTTTATATAATATGATATTAACGATATACACAGAATATGAAATAACGAATCGGCATCCAAATAACATAAATAAATGTGTATTATCGTACGACGTCCACGTCCACGTCCACGTCCACGTCCATAATATAAATGAATGTCACACATCCTTGGTTAGGGCGTATATGAGAATAACAGCGACCACATATTATATATAAATGTAATATAAAGAAACACACGAAACGGCACACCCCACGCTCATAAGTAATACAAAGAATGAATGACGCCGAAATATGTCGAAAAATTCCCCGTGTCGGAGAGACATGGCAATGCTGGTCAACGAGATCCGGCTTTGGCGAGTGCATCTTTTCCAGTATATATTCTATACGGGAGGCGAAGGAGAGTGAAGAAATGGATTGTTACTCCGTTGGGATTGAACAACGAAGCCGCCGGAAGCATAAAGATTTCACGGTGTGACGCTTCATACCCATCGCGGGAACAACAATAATTACCTCCTGAGCGGTTGCGCCCGAGGATATATACGTGTCCAAAACGGATGGATCCCACACGATGTGTTTGCATACGTGGGGATCATCGTCGGGTAACCTGGAACCGCAATGAAATGCAAAGCTGCACAGATTTTTGTGTCCGTTTACATTCGACCCTGACCGTAGTACTCGTTCGGAGAGGACGAATCTTTTGGTACGCCAGAAGCGTTACCCTCGTTGTCGAGAGTCTTGACACCCACGTCGTTGCGAGATCGAACAATTTTACTCGCAACGAATCGATG
>JAOPTO010000437.1:5000-7500 GCA_033822845.1 Tetrapedia diversipes | reverse complement strand
CCCCGTCACCAGACGCACGGGGGGGTGGCTGGTGGGTGCACCAGCCTGCGAGCGACCACCTCAGGATACCTGGCGACCTCCTGCAGTATCGAGCCTTCTCCTCGGGAAGGGCGTCACCCGGGGAGTGACGGATAGAGCGTCCCTTCTCGTGGGATCAGTATGGATTCTAAATATGTCAAACTCGGGGATTTGGGGGGGGATAAAGAGGTAGTAGAAGAGGTGGTAATGTCGGAGGTTGCGCGAGGTAGTCCTTCTCCTCGTGGTAGGTGTGCGGTCCTTGCTTCGCGGAGCGTAAGCCCCGCGAAGCGTTTAAAGAGGGCTGGTGTGGGTGGTGAATGTGTAAGTGAAGTGTGTATGGATGAATTGAGTGCATTGAGAGTAATTGGAGATAAATTGAGAAAGTATGTGTTTACGGAGTCGAATCGAGTTTCGAAGTCGACTGGGGAGCATGTTTTGAACTGTGTGGCTGAATATGAAGTGTTGTTGATGAAAATGGTTGCGAGGAATGAGCGATTGGAAGGGAGATTGCAGGAATGTGAGAGGAAAGTGCAGATGAGCAGCGCGAATGTGTGTAAGAATGTGACATTTGCGGATGTTGCGGGTAAGAGTGCTGTGAGTGGTGTGCGTGTGCCTGGTGGTTCGAGTGTGAGTGCGAGTAAGACAGCGAGTATGCGGTCATACGCCGTTGTTGTAAAGCCGAAGGATGAGAGTGTAAAAATGAGTAGCGAGGAAGTGAAAAGGAAAGTGTTGAAAGAAGTGAGTGGGAGTCTGAATGTGAGAGTGCGTGCGGTGAGAAAGACAAGGAGCGGTGGCCTAGCGATTGAGGCAGCTAGTCAGCGGGAGGCTGAACTGCTGAAAGCTTGTGAAAAGTTTGGTGAAGCGGGGTTGAAAGTTGAACCGCCTAAGAAAATAGGTCCTAAGGTGGTGATCTTCGATGTCCCTAACGAAATGACGAGTGATGAGTTTATGAATGAGATGTATGTTAAAAATTTAAAGAATGAGGGTGTGACTGAAGATGAATTTAAGGAGCGTGTGAGAGTTGTGAGTCGTGCAAACAGAAAGGGAATGGATGTTGGAAATGTTATTGTTGAATGTACGAAGAGAATGTATGATATATTAATGAATGAGGGACGGGTGTACGTGAAGTGGAGGAGTTGTAGGGTTAAGGAATACTTGAATGTTCTGCGTTGTTTTAAATGTTTTGCGTTCGGGCATATGATGCGTGAATGTACTGTGAAAGAGCGTTTGTGTGAGAAATGTGGTGAGAGTGGGCATTTGAGGGAAAAATGTAAGTGTGAGTGTGTATGTCGTAACTGCAAGCTGCGGAATAAAAAGGCGGACCATTCGGTTCTGTCGACGGAGTGCCCGGAGTATGTGAGACTGTTGGAACGGGAGAAAGCGCGTATTAGTAATGACTAATACGCGCTTGAGAGTTGTGCAGTGTAACTGTCAGAAAGCGTACGCCGTGATGTGTGATATGGGTGTGATAATGTATGAGAAATGTGTGACTGTGGCTCTGTTGCAGGAAGTGTATGTTTCGCATGGACGAGTGTGTGGGTTACCGAATGAGTGGCAAATATATGGGTGTGAGAGTGAACCTGCTAGAGCTGCAGTGGTTGTGCGTGGAGCGAGTGTGGAGTCTATGTGTGTGAGGGAGTGTACGAATGAATATGGTGTGTGTGTGTGGCTGAAAGGGGACTTTGGTGAACTGTATGTGGTGTCTATGTATTGTCGGTACGGTCAAAACATTGACCCGTACCTGGCGTACATGGTGCGAGTGGCAGAGTATGTGAGAGGGAAACATGTGCTTTTCGGTATGGATGCGAACGCGACCTCCCCCTTGTGGTTCAGCAAGGGAGGGGGTCGTAGTACTATGAATGAAATGCGTGGGAGAGTGCTTGAGGAATGGATTTTAGAGAAAGGAATGGTCGTGCTGAATGAGCCGAGTGAATTTTATTCGTTTTCAGGTATGAACGGGCAGAGTGACATTGATGTCACTCTGGTGAATGGCGTGCCGGCTGGGTGCCGTTATGAATGGGAGGTTAAGAATGATTGGGGTATAAGTGATCACAACGTGATCCTTATACGAATGATTGCGGATGTGAGTGACGAGAGTGCCTCTAATGTATGTAAGAGATGGGTGACCAAGGGCGTTAGCTGGGAAGGGTATGCGAATGATTTGAAGGAGTGCGTGAGTTTACATGGCGTGGAAGTAATGGATGAGGAAAACGTGGAACGGTTGCTTGATACGGTGATGAAATGGATCCAGGAGGTGAATGATAGAAGAATGAGACAGAGTAAACGCTGGTGCGATAGGAAGGTTGTGTGGTGGACGCGTGAGCTAGAACGAATGAAAAAGAAGGTGCGAAAGAGCAGGAGTGTGTATCAGTTGGCGAGAAAGAGAGGAAGCGAGAATGTGGGCCTGAGGCTAGCGGAATACAAGGTGGTGTTGAATGACTATAAGAAAGAATTGAGAAGAATGAAAGAGGCGAGCTGGCAA
>JAOPTO010000433.1:5000-15428 GCA_033822845.1 Tetrapedia diversipes | reverse complement strand
ATGGGATGAAATGGACCGCTTCGAGGCGCGTTTGTCGGGCCCCTACGCCAATTGTTTTCGATCCTATCGACAACATTACTATGTAATGCTACCCGAGCGGGGAAACGGTGGGTCATCTCGAGTAGAGTGTTTACATTCCACCCTGACCGTGTAGTACTCGTTCGGAGAGGACGCATCTTTTGGTACGCCAGCAGCGTTACCCTCGTTGTCGAGAGTCTTGACACCCACGTCGTTGCGAGATCGAACAATTTTACTCGCAACGAATCGAGGGGATGAAATGGACCGCTTCGAGGCGCGTTTGTCGGGCCCCTAAGCCAATTGTTTTCGATCCTATCGACACCATTACTATGTAATGCTACCCGAGCGGGGAAACGGTGGGTCATCTCGAGTAGAGTGTTTACATTCCACCCTGACCGTGTAGTACTCGTTCGGAGAGGACGAATCTTTTGGTACGCCAGCAGCGTTACCCTCGTTGTCGAGAGTCTTGACGCCCACGTCGTTGCGAGATCGAACAATTTTACGCTCAACGAATCGATGGGATGAAATGGACCGCTTCGAGGCGCGTTTGTCGGGCCCCTATGCCAATTGTTTTCGATCCTATCGACACATTACTTCGTAATGCCACCCGAACGAGGAAACGATGGGTCATCTCGAGTAGAGTAGTGCCGATCCGTTTCTAAGTAGTGTTTGTTTATTTATTTCGTTCAGAGAGGGACCACGCTCACTGTGTTTCGTCGGTTTCCGTTAAGGGGCACCACCCTCCGTTGTCGTGAGTCTTGACACCCACGTCGTTGCGAGATCGAACAATTTTACTCTCAACGAATCGATGGGATGAAATGGACCGCTTCGCGAGGTATGTGCCCCTGTTGTTGCGTCCGATCGTCACGCTTGCTGCGGTCCCTATCGACTTTTTGACATTCACCTGAACGAAAAATATATAAATATAACGAAAACGAAAAAAAAAACGGGTTAACGGGCTACACAGGACTCGAGCCTCGACCCTGTTACTCCCTAAATTGGTAGCCCACCGCCGTTGAAACAAGCGGGTGTTAATTTCGTTCAGAGAGTAACCTTCGCCCGGTTGCCGTTAAGCACTCCTCCTAGTCGTCGTGAGTCGGACACCCACGTCGTTGCGAGATCGAACAATTTTACTGGCAACGAATCGATGGGACGAAAGACCGCTTCTGGAAGGTTGTGCCGAGGTTTATTAACACGGGATCGTCGGTTACTATCGATTCTCACCTGAACGAACCACCCCGGGAACAACGAGCGTGAGAGAGGTGAAATGAATGGGAGAAACTGATGACGGTTGGGAGACGGACATGCTTGCAAGCGTTTTGCAATTTGGTTCCTGGGAGGTCGTTAAATTAAACACGATGAATCCAGTTATCGGGGCAATCCCCGTCGTTTTCTTCGTGTTGCGACGATCTCCTCGAGGTTGTTGATTTTTCATTAAACGTGCTTTGCGCCCGATCGTCGGATCAACGGGTGCTGGTGTTCCACGTTTACGTGACCCACCCACGATCCGACGAACAAACATCCGGGACACAATATTGTGTCGTCGATCGATCGTCGCATATAACGGACGTAAAAAATCCGTTGCGACGCGGCGACTAGCCCGCCTCTCCTTCATGGAGTTGCGTCGGGATCTCGGCTTCTTTTGAACCGAGTATTTAGACCAATGAACGAAATACAATATTATACGATTACCCTGAACGGTGGATCACTTGGCTCGTGGGTCGATGAAGAACGCAGCTAATTGCGCGTCAACGTGTGAACTGCAGAACACATGAACATCGACATTTCGAACGCACATTGCGGTCCACGGATACAATTCCTGGACCACGCCTGGCTGAGGGTCGTTTACGTAACCTATATACTGCTTGCGTTGCGTTTTGCTTTCTCCTTCATGTTTCACCTCTGCGAGAACGATACGATAATACCCCGTCGTCGGTCGGTCCCCTTGTCGAATGGGGGGACTCGTTTCCGAGTCGGGAGGGATGTTCTCGTTAGAGAGATCGAGATTATCTCGATATAATCGGAGGAGATGCATGCGTATACGTACGAGCGATCGTTGAACGTTCGTCGGCGTTCGTCGCGGAGGTGTGTGCCTCCTTAAAAGACTTTGACCCCCGGATCGTACGCGCGTGCGCGTGCGGCGCCGAGTGTGTGGGATGTATTTATTCACGGAGGGAAACCTTTCGGGCGAACCTGCGAGAGTGCTGAAATGGCGTCGTGAGTCGTCGGTTCGATTTTTGTTCTAAAGATCTTACTTTGACGACCGCCCATTGTTAAAGCACCGCTTCGTCCGTACTTGTCAGGTTTCTATTGTTGTTTTTTTTACCCGTGTTAAATACAAACAGTAACCCCCACGGCATCCGCCACTCGCTCGATCCGAGAGGTGTCGTCAAGTCGTTTGGAGCACACCAAAATTACATATACCCGCGCCCCCGACGTCGTTTGAAATGAAACGACTGAGAGTCACAGAAAGAGAACGAGCGACGTAAATAAGATGGGAAAGAGAGGAAGAGGTACAAGAGACTCGGTGTGCGTGTGTATTGTACGCTGCCATTTTGACTTTTCTTACCCCGATCGACGACGGGTTACGATTATTCGTTAAAAGAGCCCCAGGGAAGAGAGGAGAATATCTTTTCCCCTTTGGCGCGGCTATGTTCGAATAAATCAAAGACTCGTCGATAACGGTCGGGAGTTGGCAGCAGCTGCATCCACGCTCTGTGTTGGTCACCCCATGCCATTTTCGTTGTCGATCGCGAGAGACCGCGCAACCAGAAGCCGGTCGTCCAGTCCCTGGAAAGAGAAAAAGAAGCTTGTCTATCTCCACTTGCGTGCGTTCTGTTTTTTGTCCCTTTTACGTTCTCTCGTACATATAAAAAGAGTTTGAGATCCGTGTTGCGCACCTCCGACTCACCCCGGCCTGGTCCTTCGTTCTGAAGGATCTAGGGTAATAATAAAGAATCGGGATGACTATGAGGAGGATCGGTGCGCCGTTTCGATGCTCTTTTTTTTATATTGTACACAGAGAGACGTTCGAGATTAAAGGGCGAAACGATATATAGGAACCGCTGGAGAATAGTTTATACCAAGCATTGCTTTTTTTTTAAATACAGGACGGACGTCAAAAATCCGGGAAATTCTTCGGTTGTCCAGCGAGCGTCTCTCCGATTCGAACCTGCGATATAAATTGGCACTATGGTGCGGTGCATAAAACTAAGAATCCATGTTTCTTGTACAAATGTCTTTTCGACTTTCGACTATACCTTCTCTCTCTTACTTCTTTTTTTTTTGTCGCCACTCTCAACTGTGCGTAACTCAGGTTTTTTTTTATTGTTGTTGTTACGCATACAATAAAAATACACGTATATGACGACCTCAGAGTAGGCGAGATTACCCGCTGAATTTAAGCATATTACTAAGCGGAGGAAAAGAAACTAACAAGGATTTCCTTAGTAGCGGCGAGCGAACAGGAATGAGCCCAGCACTGAATCCCGCGGTTCTGCCGCTGGGAAATGTAGTGTTTGGGAGGATCCGTCTGTCCCGTGACGTCGAACCGCGTCCAAGTCCATCTTGAATGGGGCCATTTACCCATAGAGGGTGCCAGGCCCGTAGCGACCGGTACGCGTTTTCGGGAGGATCTCTCCTTAGAGTCGGGTTGCTTGAGAGTGCAACCCTAAGTGGGTGGTAAACTCCATCTAAGGCTAAATACGACCACGAGACCGATAGCGAACAAGTACCGTGAGGGAAAGTTGAAAAGAACTTTGAAGAGAGAGTTCAAGAGTACGTGAAACCGTTCAGGGGTAAACCTGAGAAACCCAAAAGATCGAATGGGGAGATTCATCGTCAACGGCGCTGGCTCCCGTCGGTGCGCGATGCCCCGAATGGACCTTCGTGGTTCCACGGCGAGGGCACACCACCTTCGGCTTGAATGTTCCGGTGCTGTAGTCGTGCACTTCTCCCCTAGTAGAACGTCGCGACCCGTTGCGTGTCGGTCTACGGCCCGAGAGGGCGCCTGTTTCGTCGCCATGCGCGCACGCGACAGACCCTCGGTCGCCCGACCGGCTGCACGACGGTACTCGCACGGTATCGGGCCGCAACCAATCCATTCTCGAATGTGTGTGCGTCAGGCCCGCCGCAAGCTAGATCAGCTTCAACCCGGAGGTACGGACCTGGTGCCGTCCCCGGGCATGACCAGCTGTTGGCAGGCGGTGTCCTTGGACTGGCCAAGCTCTGAATTACCGGTCGGCGACGCTACTGCTTTGGGTACTCTCAGGACCCGTCTTGAAACACGGACCAAGGAGTCTAACATGTGCGCGAGTCATTGGGATGCATAAACCTAAAGGCGAAATGAAAGTGAAGGTCGGCCTAAGCGTCGACCGAGGGAGGATGGGCACCGTTACGATGGTGCCCCGCACTCCCGGGGCGTCTCGTTCTCATTACGAGAAGAGGCGCACCCAGAGCGTACACGTTGGGACCCGAAAGATGGTGAACTATGCCTGGTCAGGACGAAGTCAGGGGAAACCCTGATGGAGGTCCGTAGCGATTCTGACGTGCAAATCGATCGTCGGAACTGGGTATAGGGGCGAAAGACTAATCGAACCATCTAGTAGCTGGTTCCCTCCGAAGTTTCCCTCAGGATAGCTGGCACTCGTTTCGAACGCTGACGAGTCTCATCTGGTAAAGCGAATGATTAGAGGCATTGGGGCCGAAACGACCTCAACCTATTCTCAAACTTTAAATGGGTGAGATCTCTGGCTTGCTTGGATCAATGAAGCCACGAGATCTTGGATCAGAGTGCCAAGTGGGCCAATTTTGGTAAGCAGAACTGGCGCTGTGGGATGAACCAAACGCAGAGTTAAGGCGCCTAAGTCGACGCTTATGGGATACCATGAAAGGCGTTGGTTGCTTAAGACAGCAGGACGGTGGCCATGGAAGTCGGAATCCGCTAAGGAGTGTGTAACAACTCACCTGCCGAAGCAACTAGCCCTGAAAATGGATGGCGCTGAAGCGTCGCGCCTATACTCCGCCGTCAGCGGCAAGAGGGGAGTGACGTGCGTCCTTTGACCCCTCGTGGGTGTGGACCGTCCTCCATGAAGCCCTGATGAGTAGGAGGGTCGCGGCGGTGTGCGCAGAAGGGTCTGGGCGTGAGCCTGCCTGGAGCCGCCGTCGGTGCAGATCTTGGTGGTAGTAGCAAATACTCCAGCGAGACCCTGGAGGACTGATGTGGAGAAGGGTTTCGTGTGAACAGCCGTTGCACACGAGTCAGTCGATCCTAAGCCCTATGAGAAATCATATGTAGATGAGGTGTCCTAACATATATATGTAACACGCAAAATTTGAACGAACGAGACTATGTAAAAACACACACCCATCGGGCGAAAGGGAATCCGGTTCCTATTCCGGAACCCGGCAGCGGAACCGTATACCATTCCGGGCCCTCATAAGAGTGCTCGTCGGGGTAACCCAACATGACCTGGAGACGCCGTCGGGAGGTGCGGGGAGAGTTTTCTTTTCTGTATAAGCGTTCGAGTTCCCTGGAAACCTCTAGCAGGGAGATAGGTTTTGGAACGCGAAGAGCACCGCAGTTGCGGCGGTGTCCGCATCTTCCCCTCGGACCTTGAAAATCCAGGAGAGGGCCACGTGGAGGTGTCGCGCCGGTTCGTACCCATATCCGCAGCAGGTCTCCAAGGTAAAGAGCCTCTAGTCGATAGATTAATGTAGGTAAGGGAAGTCGGCAAATTGGATCCGTAACTTCGGAATAAGGATTGGCTCTGAGGAGCGGGGCGTGTCGGGCTTGGTCGGGAAGCGGGCTTGGCTGACGTGCCGGGCCTGGGCGAAGCTGAACGGGCAAGCGATATTTATATCGCCCCCGGGATCCGAGCTCGGTCCCGTGCCTTGGCCTCCCGCGGATCTTCCTTGCTGCGAGGCTTCCGTGGCGGCTTGCCGTCGTGGTCGCTCTCTTCGGCCGCCATTCAACGCTCAGCTCAGAACTGGCACGGACTAGGGGAATCCGACTGTCTAATTAAAACAAAGCATTGCGATGGCCCTTGCGGGTGTTGACGCAATGTGATTTCTGCCCAGTGCTCTGAATGTCAACGTGAAGAAATTCAAAAAAGCGCGGGTAAACGGCGGGAGTAACTATGACTCTCTTAATGGCGGACGGTCGTGTTTCGTATGCGCTCCCCAAATAAGTAGTCGTTATAGTGGTTAAAAGTGCTTTCTTTGTATAAAAAAGTTTATATATGGCTAGTGATAAGGATTAGTTTTAGTTTTGTGGACAAACTGTGTAGAAATAAGTGCTAATAATAAGGAAATAAGAAATACTTTGTTCGACGGCGTGATTGCCACGTGGTCGCCACGTGGTCGATTTCCGTGTTTGTCGATTAGGCTAATTTAGTGATAGTTAATGTATAAAAATATAGTGATAATATTTTTCTGTGAATTTTTCCGGACAGTTTGATATATGACATGTGTGGTTTCGTTCGCGGATTATTGATATTTCATGTATTTAATGTGAAATATCAAACACGTGGCGTTTTAGCACGGACACAAACCGGAAGTGGTCGAAATTATTAGTTTGGACACGAACCTGAGATACTTTAGTGCGGACACAAACCTTTGTGAATTTAGTGCGGACACACACCAGTGAATTTAGTGCGGACACAAACCTGAAAAATTTTAGTGCGGACACGAACCTAGTTTTCTAGTGCGGACTCGAACCTAAAATAAAATTAGTGCGTACACGAACCACTGTAGGGCTAGTGTGGACACAAACCTTTAATCAATTTAGTATTGACACTTACCTTAGTTTTATTTAGTATGGACCAGAACCTAAAATTAAAAATTTCTTTTTTTTCTCTTTCTTTTTGCGTTTAGTTAAATAGTGATATATAGATATAATTTCCTTTCTTCTTTATATACCGTTTTGTGTAAGTTTTGTTGTTTTTTTTTTTATTTTTTTGTGTGGTGCCTGCTGTTTATAACAGCAGGTTCCAATCATGGAAGGGTTGGACTCTGGATCGCAAGAAGGCGAACAGGATTCGACGCCGGTTACTAAACAGCCACAACGTGGAAAGAAGAGGATGGCGTCATCACCGTTGTCAGAACCGTTTGTAATGGAAAAAACCCAGTTGCCCATTAGTGATGAAGACTTGGCTGGATGGAAGGACAAATTATCGGCGCATAACTACAATGTTTTAAATATTATTGCAATGAGTAGGGATAGTTCAGACAAAAAGAAAGGCCTGAGCGAAGCTTTCCAAGACTATCAGGAGGTAATAAACAGGCTGATTCTGGGCTACTCGCTTTTAAAAAATGAAAGGGACATTACATACAGGACATGCGATATACTAAGAGATGAATTATTGACATTCAAGAAAATTTTGTCAGAACGAAATGAAGTTGCAAACAGAGTGGAAGATTTAAAAGAGGAAATTGTCGAGGTTATCAAAGATATAGGTCGAAATGAAGAGCGAAGAGAGACGGAAACGAGAGAGATTAGTCGGATGTCTTATTCGGAAGCTCTCGAGGGGAAGTGGCAGGAGGTAAGAGGGAGGAAAAAGAGGATTGAACCAGTTAAAATCTCTAGGGGCCCTACAGTTGAGGTAGAAGATGAAGTGAGATTCATGATTGAACCAACGGAAGAGGCAAAAGGCAAATTTAGCACCCCTGATGATATAAGAAAGAAGATGATGGAAGCGATTGACCCCAAGCAATTCGGAATGAAGGTGTCCCGTATACTCACGACAAGGAAGGGGGCAGTTAAAATAGTAGCTAAAGAAGGGAATATTGAAAAGCTAGCAGCTGACCCTATCTTAAAAGAAGCAGGTCTAACCGCGAGACAAGGGAAAAAATACCTACCGAGACTGATGATCCGTGACGTGCCTTGTGAAATGAAGGATGAAGCGGTGGTTGAAGCCTTGCGCCACCAAAACCTGGAAAATGAAAAAGAAAAAGAAGGTATAATAAAAATAGTGTATAGATTTCCAAAAAAAGAAAGGCATGAGACTAGTTGTATTATCGAAACGACACCAGAGATAAGGGCACGTTTAATATGTATGGCAAAGGTTCACATCGGGTGGAACATGTGCAGGATAACCGATCACATCAGAGTTTTACAGTGTTATAAATGTCTGGGCTTTGGGCATTTGTCGTCTGCGTGTCAGGCCAAAAAGGATGCATGTGGTCTGTGCGCAGGAGAACATGAAACCCGGAAATGCGACAAACGGGGGACAAGTGATGTCAAGTGTATAAACTGCAAGATGGCCGGCGTAGCTGATATTGGACACACTGCATATGACTCTCAAAAATGCCCTATTTTAATTAGAAAATTGAAGGATCGAATCAGATACATCAATTATGGATAAGAGAGATCATAGGAGCTCAATGGCAGTGGGTGTGGAGGATAACACCTCCGATATCCTGCGTGCTACCGCCGAAGGGGGGTGTAGGGGTCAGGGCACAGTGGACGTAACACCACCTTGCCACTGTGCCGTCTGGAAACCCACCCCAAGTCCAACCTCACGTCCGACCCTTAGGCAAGGTCGCGTGGCGCCGGGAAACGGACCAATCACAATGCCTGGTCCGAGCCAACGAGGTGGGCGAAATACTGGCGAAAGCCAAATGAGCCCCCGGGTTTGCACCCCGCGGGTTCATGCCTTCGGGCAAAATATCGCAACGGAAACAATAAATACAAGCCTCGGAAGTTGCCGATCCCAAATAGTGGCGGCAACAACGGTGGATTCCACCATCCGGGAGGATCACGATTCCCCGGAAAAAACTAAATTCATAAAATCAGCTAAAAAGAAGGAAATTTCAGAAAGATGTCCCTCGTGCCAAATCGTCCTAACTGGAAAGTCACATGCAAGCGCTGCACAGCATATTCGCCGATGCAATACTCCTGCCAGGAAATTGGATGGCTATGCCTGTTGTTATTGCCAGAATAAATACGAGACGTATGCTGGTCTTCGCCAACATCAACGCAGAGTCCACCCCAGTGAGTATAATGATGCTGACGTAAAGTTGGTAGAATCAAGATCGAAAACATCCAGGCAGCAATACACTGAGGGTGAGACGCAAGCTATAGCACAGATGGAAGCAAATATTCCCAGAAGATTATCCATGCAAAGTAAGCAAATATGTAAGATACTATCAGAAAAAACTGGTCGCCCTGAAGAAGGGATTAAAAAACTAAGATCTAAACCGGTATATAAAACTCTTCTGGACAATGAAATAGATAAATTAAAGAAACAAGACTATCGAAATATCTGTCCGTTAACACCCAAAGTAATTTTACAAAAGACATGCATACCTGGAAAAAGCCACCAAAAGACAGAGAGAAACATAATAAATAGACCAAAAGAAACTACAAACACACATAAGTTTATACATTCACAAGAAATACTTACCGTGATCAAGAATCTGAAAGATGAGACTTCACCTGCAATGAGTAACATAATTAATGAGATTGAAAATAACAAACCAGCGGACCATATAATGAGCCTTCTTGAAACTTTTATTAAAAACATTGCAAGTAATAGTTCAACATACAGACACAATCCAGCTAAAGCAAAGAATAGATTAAGAACACCATACAATAGAAATAAAAAGCTTAAAAGTAATAGAGCAATAGTCCGAGCCACCAAATATGCACAGATACAAAAGCTATATAAATCAAATCCAACGCAACTGGCCGAACATATATTGACAGAATCACCACTGAATACAAATATCTACCCGGACATACATAGAACTACAGACTATTACAAGAAAATTTTTGCACACAAAGATATGAAGTGGAAGGCAATAGCACACACAGAAACAAAAATAGACATGTCATTCCCGATCTCATCTACTGAGGTACATAAGGAAATTAAAAACCTTAAAGAATCAGCGCCTGGTTTAGATGGAATTATGCGTGAACATCTACGTCAAATGCCACCAAATGATATTATTGCGTTGCTCAATATCATATGGGGAGCAAGGACATTGCCGCCAATACTGAAAGCCAACAGAACGACGCTAATTCCAAAAACTGGCGACCTAAGCGACCCGAAACAATGGCGACCTATCACAATATCCAGTCGTATTTTGCGAGTGCTTAACAAAATAATCACCAACAGACTAGAAAATGAAATTAAGTTAACGTATAGTCAAAGAGGATTCACTAAAACGGACGGCATTCTTGCAAATACAACCATGCTACAGACAATAATACGGAATACACGGAACACAGCCAAACCTGCCACAATACTTGCCATAGATTTAACCAAAGCCTTTGATCGGGTATCAATAATATCAATAATCGACGCATTAAGGAAAAGAGGGGTCGATGTACACACCACCCAGTATATCATGGACACATATAAAGATATCACAACAACTCTTGAATGTCATGGCCTAAGATCTGAGCCA
>JAOPTO010000432.1:0-11126 GCA_033822845.1 Tetrapedia diversipes | reverse complement strand
GTTAAACAGTCATATATGTCAATTCTGGTATATAACTTAACTAAACTAAATGAAGTTTAATATAAGTGAATCATAGTAAATAGTTTCGAATTTGAAAAGTTTTGAAGTTAGTATCGTTAAACGACTAACGGTCACCTTTCGAGTGCAAAGGGTTAAGGTTGACAATTCTGTAACTGCCAGTCAGAGCGATACAAGTCCATCTTTTTGTTTTTTTTTTTATTTTCTTTTAACCGAGCTGTACACATTATTTTACGAAGTAAAAAGACGAGCAACAAGATAAGCGAATGTACACGTTCGTCGATCGATAAAAGTAAACTTGGATCAGCATGGAGATCGGGTACAGCTTATTTCTCGTCAATCTTTAGTTGTATAAAATTTAAAAGAAAGTTTCGGTTTCTTCAACTTTAAAATTGATTACAAAATATTAATTCGTTAGACTGATAATCTTCAATTTTCCGGAGAAGTATCTTTTCGAACCAGTTTTCGCAGGTAGAATTAAAAGCATTCAACATTTATTTTGCATCCGTTGGCGATGAAAATTAAGCCGTTCCAATTAAATCGTTTATTCACATTGCAAGAATAATTTTTGCTGCAAAATTATATTTACGCCAATTTTTTTAACTTCGACTGAAAGCCTTCAAAATTTTACTTGTTTTAATCTTTCTTTTCAATTAGCGCCGCTCCTCCCTTTTTCCCCCCCGTAAAAACGATTCTCTATGGAGGTTCTGCAAACACGAGGAATAATTTGCGCGAGAAAATTCGATGCGCAATTACTTGATCGGAACGAGCGTTACATTGAATTAAAAAAAGGAACGCGTTAATTCAAAAGGATTTATCCACGCGTTCGCGAGGACGAGTTTCATTTAAAAAGCAAAAGCACGTCGAAATAATATCGTGTGTTAATCAACAGTTAATGAAGCGCCATTATCTCGGTTTTACGAATTAAAGGGACGTGCCCGGGGCTCGCTGTTTTTCCACGTGGAATTTTCGCTAGATTTCAGTTTCTCGCTCGTAAGTTGTAAAACCGGGAACCAACGGGAAGAAAGGACGCGTATTATCCGAAACAATTTGAGGACTCGTGAACGGAGAATATTTGAACCGTTCGTAAATTTTATCGCGTCGTAATCTTCTTTCAAATCGATCGACTTTTAACGATACCACCGATTTTCAGCTTCGAACCGTTTGTTTATCGCGTTCCGCTCTATTATATTACTATATGATTCGATATCTTCCCCTGATATCTTAAATTTTGCTCTCAATGCATCAAGGATTGCCCTAAGTTATTATTATTACTATAACATCCACCCGCAACGTAAAACTAAATTAACCATGTAAAAAAACTTACAAAATCGAAAATACCTAATTAATGTTAAATCAAAAATGATTTGAAACTCAACTTTTATTAATATTCATCGGACTGAATTTAACATTCTTTCATCAACATTTTGGAAGATTAATAATCATGCCTCGACTTTACTCAGACTATTTCGACGTTACTCATATTTTCAACGAAATTCCTTATCGTCCATCGGATCAATTATTTCCATAAATAATTCAATTACACTTTTGTCTATTATCATATTTAACATTTATATCCGAACGATTAATTATTTTCAAATTTAACCAATCATCTCTCGAATGATTATGTAAATACACCACCGTTAAGATCAAATAAAGTCCGTAAACAAACGAATCTCTAAATTCTTCATCCATCGCGATGTACAAGAGTACAGTGTCCTTTGTATTTCATAAATCCAACCAGTTTCACTGTTCCACATTCATCATCGTTATTATCGTTGTCCAAAAATCGCGAACGATCAAACAAAATTGTTGATGTCCTCTTGAACAGAAGGCTGGATTGCGCCGCGAGGCGAAACGAAAACTGAATTACGATTTTCGTCACCGGGACCACGAATTAATCGCCGGGCAAATGTTTGTCTTCGCCGGCTCGTTGAAACTTCAGAGAATCCAGGCGACGGCGGCTGTATCCGGGGGGGAAGGGGCGAGAAGAATATCTTGCAGACATAATTGACGCATGTTACGGTGACGTCCCTGTAGCGGCGGCAAAAGCATGCTCCTACGAGCGCGTAATCGAATCGTTTCCAGCGGGCGACCCCGCAGTTTATTGCTAGATCCTGTGCAACGGCGTAGCATTCTGGGAATGTCTCGTCTCTGAATAATCCCCGGTAATCCAACAGCCTACTTCCGTCGTTCTCCTCGATTTTATTACCATCTTCTCTTCTCCAGCTGAAACCGTTCCCTCTTTTTCCTCTTGCGTTAAACGAACGCCGATTTTATCGTTTAGATCGTAAATCGATCGATAGAGCAGGCTTCGCGAAACTAGGATCGAGGACACTTGTTTAGTTTGGAAGTTTAGAGAGAGGGAGAAAGAGAGGGAGAGCGAGAGAATGAGAGGGAGAGAGAGGAGGGAGACAGGAAGAGACCGAATGAGAGGGAGAAAGAGGAAGAGAGAAAGAGGGGAGAGAGGAAGAGATAGAGAGAATGAGAGGGGGAGAGGGGGCGAGAGGAAGGGAGAGGGGGAGGAAGAGAGAGATAATGAGAGGGAGAGAGAGAGAAAGAAAGAGAGAAAGAGAGAGAGCGTGTGTGTGTCAAAGAAAGAGAGAGGGAGAAGGAGAGGGCGGGGGAGAGTAGTGAGAGGGAAGGGGGGAGGGAGAAGGAGAGAGAAAGAGGAACAGTTTTAACGAAATTTTTATGATCAACTGAATATTTCGGCGCTCTGTTTTTGAGGATGCCAAGAAAACGAAATTTTAAGATACTAAACAGTCAGAGATTGTTATGATCAAACGATTTGTAGATTTATTTGTCCACTGTACATGCTGTTGCGTAAAAGAAACCACTGATCTGTCGAATAAAAATTAAAATCGAGGATTTATCACATACCTCCATTGAAACTTCTAACGATGGAAATGATTAAAAATTTCCTAAATCGAATCCGGTTCGTAATACGGCCAATATTCGTTGAAACGTATACATAGCTTCCGGAAAATTCGCGATTTTCGTACGACACGAAAATTGCTTACCTCTGGCCCCCTTCTGATTAATTAAACGTTCGGCTGGAACGTTTCCGAGATAATGTAATTAAAGCTGCGTCCGTTTTCCGTCGTTTTCACCTGCTTTTCAGTGGGCGACGAAGAGGGGCGGTGACAGGGGGGTGAGGAAGGGGGAACGGGGTTGCACCGGTTGTTCATTGTACGTCACGGTCGCGCGCACAAAAATGTTTTCATCAGTCAAATGCTGGGCGCTTCGAAATATGCAAAACACACGGGGGACACGTGTCCCGTGAATGCGACGTGCACGCGACTCCTCTAAATAGAGTTTCCGCCGGCGAAGGATGAAAAACGGCAGGGTTTTTAGTATATTGAGGCGCATCGAGCTCCTCTTCTCGGCGAACAAAAATTTTTCTCTCTTTTGCAACGCACAAAACCCTTTTCTTCGTTCCACCGTCGCTCTTTTCCCTCAATTTTGCTTTTTTTTCCCCTCCGCTGTTTGATACCCTTTCGGGAGGATCAATTAGAGAGGCATCTCTTCGCATGATTTTCGGAGCCCGTGGAATGATCGTGCGGCTGTTTCAACGGGGGTGGGAAATTTTTGAAATATTTTTCAGACAGGGCGAACCGCGAAACTTTCTTGCGTTCAATATCGTTTCGAGGGATCGAGGAACGTTATCTTACGGTATTTCATAATAATTTATTATTATTATAATTTTGTCTAATTTTATGCATTTATTTATTGTGCACTTTGAGGAACGTTATATCTTATGGTGTTCAAATGCTGCGATGATTGTAAAACGATTCTTCCGTAATAATTTATTATTATTATTATCATCATTTTGTCTAATTTACTGCATTGTTCATTGTCCACTTTATTTTATTTTATTTTATTTCGTAGTGTAAATACTGTCATTATTCATTTTTATTTTACATATAATGCCCTTTATTTTAAACTAGTACACTCTACTTATGTATACTAATTGGTATTACCCATATATTATTTAAATAAATAAATAAATAATTCTTTGTTTTTAATATTCCTTAAGAAAGACAACGTTTCGCGTATTGTTTCAAAGGACAAAACAATGATTTTATGGTGTTCGTTTCACGATCATGGGAAACAATTTATCGTAACTCCTTTTCTTCTTCGTCGTTCCTTTCATTTTCAGAAGTGTTCTAGAGCGATGTTACCAGGGACGAGCGAACGTTCGTATGGTGTACCAAAGGCATTGTTTATGGGGAAAAATAATTCGCCAATATCGAGTCGCCACCAACACGGTTCTGTCGTTCGTCGACAGACTCATTATCGAGCTGTCATCCGCACAGCACATAACATTTTCGAATCAATCAATTGCAGATACGCGAGCTAGTTTATAGGATTCCGCGTGGAGATTATGGTCCGCTCGTTTGTTTTCGCACGACTCTGATTCCATTTTTGCAGCTGATGCAGCGTCGGAGAAGGATCGTTGCATTGAGAACGCGGATTCTCGGACCGTGCATTGGGTTTCATTCGTAATTTTCGTTTTGTTTTTCGACGAAAGGCACGGAAATCTGTGATGGTTAAAGAGAGGATTTCGCATAAATAATTACTAATGTTTAGTAAATACTGAAATATTAATAAATTCCACGGTGACTAATAATAAAAAAATAACCAATAACTAAACTTCTGAATTTAAACTGTCTACTCTTACATATAACTAGAATCTCATAATAAATAAAGATACTCATCATGATCGAGGACGTTATTATTTATTTGACATGATAGCTGGAACGCATTGCGAATAGGACTTTAGAGTTGAGGATGCGGCTTTAGTGTGTAGCGAAAGAGGGGAAAAACAAAATAGAACGTTACAAAGAGATGATTTCCATCATGATTAAAGACGTTATTATTTATTTGACATAATAGGTGGAACGCATTGCGAATAGCGAATAGGACTTTAGAGTTGAGGATGCGGCTTTAGCGTGTAGCGAAAGAGGGGAAAAACAAAACAGAACGTTACAAAGAGATGATTTCCATCATGATCGAGGACATTATTATTTATTAGACATAATAGGTGGAACGCATTGCGAATAGCGAATAGGACTTTAGGGATGAGGATGCGGCTTCAGTGTGTAGCGAAAGAGGGGAAAAACAAAACAAAACGTTACAAAGAGATGATTTGTTTGGCGCAGAGCGATCGTGACTGTGGTAGAACGTAAATGGGGACCGTTTCCATAAAATAATCTATAAAATAAAATCTAGATCCATAAAATACAATCGTAGATTTAGTTAGTTAGACAATAAATTAACTAAGCGAGCTCCGCGCTAATCCTTTGCCAACTCAATCCAACAATACACTCGAGTATTAATTACAGATATCAATCGTATCGATTTTCAAATGAAAGCGAAATATCCTCTCCGTTCGCCAATAAATAACCTTGCACGTTTCTCCGTCGATTCGAGGGCGTTTCAAGAAGTGGCACCGCGAAAATTGAAAGACCCGCGGAAACTGCGAGACTTCCGTCCCCTCTCCGTCGGTCGATTACGAATCGTTAACAGAGAGACGGGGTCGGATATAAAGTTCCGTCGTTAAAAGTTCCTCGCAAACGGAAGAAAAATGAAAAAAAGAAAAAAGGGAAGAACGGGGTGAGGGGAGGCGCGGAGGAAAAAGAAACGGGGGAAACAAAATCGAGGGAACGGTCGCGTATTTATACGTTCATTAGCGGGCGACCGAGCTGTTTGGCGGTCGTTTTTCTTTAATTATCCGCGGAGCTCTCTGCCACGGACGTCTTTGACCAGGGAAACGCGATCGGGAAGTTGAAACTCTCGAGAACAGAACCTCGGGGCTGGAGGATTCGAGAGGAGGATCCATGCAGACGGAAGTTCGCGCAGAAGTCGCGCGAAGGAGGGAAAACGTCGAAGTACATGAAAACAGAAAAGGGGAGGGGGGCGATATCTCGGTGTTTGCGACGGGGTTGTGGTTCGACCTTTCAAAAGTCACTCTCGTGACGCAAATTATGGCTGGAAAGCAATATAGCGTTTAGAAATGATTGGAAATGGGGTTTTATATTGCTTAAATAAAATTTAACTAAAATTAACTCAAATGCCAGAGCTCTTGAAAGAAGCCTTTGAGAAAGTATATTAATAGAACACTGGTTTACGGTTAATGTCTTCTATATTCAAGAAATGATCAATCTTATTGTTACATGTCACTAATTTCTACGATTAACAATCGGATTGTTACAAATTTAATCATTAAGAAATAGAATCTAGATGGAGAATCGTTTCCAGTTTCCTCCCTAAGTGTTGTAGTATTCTTCGAATCAGTTTGGTTCAATCGTATTTCGTAAATTCTGCCTTTCAGCTATAAAATGGAACTCGGTTCTCTTACTCATCGTATATATTGCTTACGAGTTAACACTGGGAAGAATACAAAATTAATTATTAAATTCTACCTACGTATCTACATCATCCTTTTATTATACCTAAAAACTTAACCCGTTGCACTCGAGCGATCACTGTTGGTCGTCTAATAATATTAACTTCCCAAATTTTTAAGTGCAAAATATTTACTAAGATTCGCTTATATTGAACTTCATTTAGTTAAGTCATATACTAAACTTTACATCTATAACTGTTTAACCTCCAATCCGATTAATAAACAAACTGTTAGAGTGCACCTGGGGTGCCAGCAACTTTTTCTTCTTTTTTACCCTCAGTCTTTTTCGTACAGTTATCGTGGGTGCAGTCTTAGAGAGCGTTTGACATAATTAACATTACATTTATTCTACAACACAAACTAACTAAGGTCTGAATGTTTGCGAAGCTATTGCTTGGCGACCCACAGTCGCTTCTCGAGCGCAAAGGGTTAATTTTTCACGGTCCTCGAATCACAGTTACTTGAAACAGTTTACCTATGCGCAAATAAACGAGTACCTGACAAATGCTTGCCTGTCGAAATTTGCAGTTCGTTGACAACTATTTTCGATTTTACCTCAAAGAACAGCCAATCTAAACTGCCTGTTATCGTGCTCCCCCCCACCGTTCCCCGCTTTACGGATCGTTCACGAGCGACCAAAAGATCAACAGAGCCCTTTCCCCTCGTTTCGCACCTTTCTCATCGAGAAGCAATCCCGCTCGACCGAACAGCTCGCTAATTACAAATTATTAAGTAAACCGTGGCAGGGGAAACGGGTCGCGCGGGGCAAACAGATGAGTGCACGCTGACAATTATTGACGATAAATTTGGCACGGCAGTTGGCTGTTATCGGCCAACGGATAACAGATTTCGCACACGGTGCCGCGATACCGGACGTCCAACTAATTGTCGTCAACTGTTTATAATACCGGCAATTTTACCCCTGCTCCGTGCTCCATTTTCGTTGACCCCGATCCCTTCTACTCTCAATTACCGTTGTAACAATATCTAGCAACGGAAGTTTACACATCCGTGTAAACATAAAAATAGCATTCAACTTTTGTTTAACCGTTTGGCCTATAAACACGAGTCTGATTCGTGGTGAAGAATTCGTGCCATAAGCGAAAACCACGAATCAGACTCGTGGTGTGGAATTTGTGCGTAAGATGCCGCGTATTATTATTATTAGAACAAACGATTGGAGTTATTTCACGTCGAATATTTTTCCTTTAATTATGATTACACCTTAGACGTCTTAAAGTTACTATTTGTACCTAAACATTGTTTATTATTTCACAATTCCTTTCGTTGCACTGAAATATATGTCATGAAAAGTACACATTTTGCGCCAGTTCGGGTAGGCCAAGGGGTTAAACTCTTTTTCAATGTCTCTCACCATTCTCGAGATATTCCAGAAGAAAGATAATTTTCCATTCTCTTTAAGGGCTGAAATCAAGGCGTCATCGAGTCACCGCTTGAAGCGTACAAGTTACTAATTAAAAAAAATTTTTAATGAAATCAATCATTGTGCACGCTATACAACCGTATAATCGAAATAACGAACTTTGATGTTAAATCGTGAATTTCTGGTTGCCTTCGAGATATTTTAATATTTTTAGAGTTTTTCAATGTCGATATTGGAACGTGAGTTTTATTGACTTTCTCCTGTTTCGTTCCGTTTTACAGCTGTAATTTTATAACCGTTACTTATTCACTTTTGCGACTCTTCACCTACTCCTATATTCGATTGATCAATCGTAAAATCAACTCTAGTAAACTAGTCATTAAAATAACCGTGCAATGTAAATTACAAAAAAAAACCTTAATGCAACATCCGTTTAATCGTCGCATTGAAAATTCAAACTCTACGACTCGACGCTCTACCTAAACGCTATGAAAACAAATTGCTGTTGAGACACACGTGCATGCCTACACCCGCGCGTGTGCATGTGCGTGTGTACGTGTGCAGGCACGTAGGGTGGTTTTTAAATAAAACGTCACGCGTACAGGGTATTTCATGGAGCCGCATTATGCGATATAACGAATTCAACTAGGGACGCGTCGCAGAAAAGGGCTCGCGAAGAATCACCAGGAGGGTTGGAGGAACTCCGGACGGTGGGCTGACGAAGGGTAGGGGGGTAGCGGTTGGGGGGGAGTGAAAACGTCACGACAGATGTGCACAGAAAATGCATTTTTTAAAGTGAGCTCGACTTTTTGATGCGGACGGGAATCTCGCCGGATCTTGTTTAGTACTTGCGCTTTTCCCGTTGAAATATTTCAAACTTTCACGTGCCCAATCCTTTTGTCCCTTGTGTCTGGGATACGGATTCCCGTGTTTCAGCCTACAAATCTTTCGGCTGATGAACGCGATACACGGCGCCATGCGAGTGCGACTTTGTTCATGAACGCGGCTCTTAATGTTGGCATTATCGACCGACAGCGGGGGGTGAAATTCGAAAATGAAAATTCGAATGACAATGGTAACAGTTCACGAAGGGGGTGTGATTCAGTTTAGAACGCGAAACAGATTTGGAATATAAGAGAGTGATGTAATATTAGGTTGTTCGGAAGGTAATTTCGGTTTTTATGATATGTCGAGCTTTGAGATTAAACCTAGGCGTTTCAAATGATCATGAACGGTCGACATCGAAAAAATTTAATCTCTTAGCGATCTTACGAGTTGTTATTCACCGATTTGCACCAATTAATGCCTTTATTGTGTCTTCATCAGCCCCAACCGGCTTTCCAGAACGTGGTGCATCTTCAGCATGAAAAATTTTCCGGATTGAAATTTTGTAAATCAGTTTTGGCACTGGGGTTCTGTCGATACATCTTCTCCATACACAACGGATAATTTTTTCCTTGCTCGAACAGCATTCTTACGTTTTCGATAGTAAAAAAGTAAAAAATGCCGAAAATGTTGCTTTTTACTTTCCATATTTGATGAGACACCAATCAAAATCCACTGGGTAGACACAATCGAAACTATTCACAAGCAAGCCTTGCTATATATATGCTGTTAAAATATATAATGATCATGCGGCTTAAGTTTGAAGTTGACGAAACCTTTTCAACTGCCAACGGTATCAACGAACCAATTAACGTGTTCGACGCGTTTATACGCGTCCGTTTCTTTGTCCTTTCTGTTTATGCGCCGTCGCGCACTCGTTCCTCGATCGAAACAATCGGCCACGCGGATACTTTGAATAATCCCGGCCTCCCACGGAAACTAATCGCGGGGCTCACGGTTTGCCGAGCAGAACTAATACGGCATTATTCCGCGAACGGGCAAATAGGTAACCGTTGTCGACAAACAGAACAGAACGGATCGCGTTCCACTTGAAGGCAGCGTTGATCGATCCTGCGTTACGGTTCCTTTCAAAAATTAATTATCGGTCAACAGAGGAGGGAGGAGAAACGGAAGACGAAGATTCGAGTTAATTATTAAAATAATCGTTACACTATGAAAGAAATGAATTCAGCTTCTATTAAAATTGATAAAATCTCTGTCACTGTTGATTAATATTTGGTAGCGGACAAAAATTTAAGATCAAAGGGTTAGTAACAATAAATTACAAAATAGCATAATAAACGAAATTTGTATTTTTTGTTAATCGATGAATAATATTTTAACGGCAATAAAAATACTAATATGTAAAATATTAACATACAATACTATAAATAGACAATAAAATACTAATACTAATGACAATAAAAATGGACGTTTGTTGTAAAATTTATAACAAAAACTGATTTTAGAAATATAACGTACGAACTTATTGCGTATATCAACTATTTCTACGATTGCATTTAAATTTATACCATTATCGAGATAATTAATAGAACAACAACTTTATAATGTTATACTCAATAATTTACCAAGTTAATGGTAAACATTATAAATTTACGATATGAATAGTGCAATACGGTATATTGAAGAACGAAGAGAAAGTGAACATTGAACTCTGAGGGGAATCCTTTGAAGGAAACATCTTCGTCGCATCCAATATAAAGCTGTACCACTTAAAACAGTAGAAGTATCGACGTATTCAGCTCGACACGCTCGATCGAGCATTGAATATCCCCCAAACTCTCGATTTTTCAGACACCGTTGAACATCTCACGGTTTCTGTCACACCCAACTATTACCTTCCACCGGAAATAACAATAATAAATAATTCTTATCGAAACGCGGTTTATAAGAATTGTAGGTTTGACCCTAAATATTTTCCTGGACACCCATAAACGATCGAGTAGGCGGTAATATTTCACGGAATTGGTTTCGAGCGTGTCGAAATAAAGTCGCGAGAGAATCGAGCCTCGGCTCCAATTTCCTCTTCTGGTTCTTAGTCGAATATTAGATCTCGAGGTACATATGTACACGGAGTGCTCCATTGAAACCGTTATATCCGGTATCACCGTGTATAGGGAGAAGTGTCGCGTATCGCACGATGCATATTTCTGTACTACATCTAACGTATGAGCTTTTGTACACCGATGCTTCTGAAAAAAAAATGGGGCAAGGAAATTTTATGGTTTCATCGATTTCACTTAATCACTATGTGTCTCGTACGACTGTTCTTAATCTGGTGTACTTGCATAGGTTATGGGATTATTAATGTTGGAGTTATTTCATTTTGAAATTTACTGTTGGATTATTTCCTGAGGTGTGATCACGCTAGTATTTGTAAATCAGTCAGTTAGACGCAAATATTAG
>JAOPTO010000427.1:0-25532 GCA_033822845.1 Tetrapedia diversipes | reverse complement strand
TTATTAGTAATATTATTACCATTAGTATTATTATTAATATTAGTAATATTATTAACATCAGTGTTATTATTAATATTATAAACATTAGTATTATTATTAACATCAGTATTATTATTAATATTATAAACATTAGTAGTATTATTATTAATATTATCAATATTAGTATTACTATTATTATCAATATTATTATTAATATTATTAATATTAGTATTACTATTATTATCAATATTAGTATTACTGTTATTATCAATATTAGTATTATTATTATTATCAATATTAGTATTATTATTATTATCAATATTAGTATTACTATTACCATCAATATTAGTATTATTATTAATATCATTAGTTATTATTAATATCAGTATTACTATTAATAATAATATAACGCTTAAGTTGTTCGATTAATTAAATTATCGATGAAGATAAAACCAAGGAAAATAGGTTTAATTTATCTACTATAAAGATATGTTTATTCAGTGAAATAAGAATTATGTCATTCAACTAAGAATTACGTTAATAATTATGTCAAGAAGTATTGATCAACTTAGGTATCTTTATATAAGCTTCCCTGGTTGTTCTATCAGTATTAACAATTTTTTTTTTCTCAGATGACTATAAAGTAGTTTTTTAAAAGTTCAAAATTTAAGGAAATAATCTCTAGAACAAATATCCAACCACAAATAGTTGAATGCAAAGAGTCTCTATTACATTTCACTTCCATTTAATGGTATCTAAAAGACTTCTTAGAAATACAAAAGCAGTTGTCATTTTAAAATCAATTACACAGACAATCTAAGACTTTTGTACAATACTGTACGCTAAAAAATGCTCCTCTCGAAATTACCCAATTTTTATATAAATCAATTCCATAAAAAGCTTATTCCGTGTAGATCACAAAAACATTTTCCTTACATTTTCCTTATTTATATATTTTTTCATGCCTCATTTGTATTTCGTCTTATTACAACACATATAATTTTATACCTCTTTTATGGTTATAGCTTACTTTATTCTTTATTGCACAGCAAAAAATTCGTCCCATGAAGATCGATAAACACTGAACAACGCAAAGCGAAAGAAAAATTAATCTTGACTCTAACGAACAGCGAACAGTTCGACAAAATTGTGAAGGATCACCGGCACCATCTCTCCATGCACGCTCGATAAGCAAGAATCACTTTTGAAAAATTCAAACGACCGGAACGCGTCAGTTCTGGTGAACTGCAATTTTCCAGGACGTCGCCCTTATCGACGAGATGATTTCGAGAGGAGTGGCGGAAAAAGGGAAGCCCAATAGACTCCACCGCTATTATCCTCCCCACTGCTACCCTCTCATCTGCATACTTGCACCCTCGAACCGTACCCTCGACTTCTTTTTTGTCCTCCAGCAGTCGGTAAGCCGTCTCATTCGGCTCGTGTCGTTCGCGTATCGCGCCTACGGTCCTCGTGCCTTCGTGTAATTCCTTTTTTCCCTCTTTTTTTTTTCGTCAACAATCGACTCCGGAAAGGGGGGGTGCGGGGACGAAGATGAGATTTCCAGGGGCAATTTGAAGCGAGTTTGCCTGCAAAAGGGTCGAGATGGGAATCTCGAGACGAAGAGGAAGCAGACGGGGTCGAGGACTGACGAGGGGGCGAAGACGGAAACACGAGTCGGGGGAGGAAGAAACAAAGGAGGGAGGGAGGGGGACGAGAAAGCACAGTATGGGTTGCTTTATTATGATACAGCGCGGGGAATTTTTATTTGTCGCTACGCTTCTTTGATCTACAATACCACACCTGACAAAAGAGTTTTCGGTCGCACACGAAGACACAAAACTATCTGAAAATGCTAGATATAGTTTTGAAAGATGGATGGGTATACGTCTAAAATACAGTTAAATTGAATATGAAGTAAATAAATAATATTGTTATAATATTATTTTAATATGAAGTAAATAAATAATTTTCTTATAATATTATTCTAATATGAAGTAAATAAATAATATTATAATATTATTCTAATATGAAGTAAATAAATAATATTATAATATTATTCTAATATGAAGTAAATAAATAATATTATTATAATATGACGTAAATAAATAATATTATTATAATATTATTCTAATATGAAGTAAATAAATAATTTTCTTATAATATTATTCTAATATGAAGTAAATAAATAATATTATAATATTATTCTAATATGAAGTAAATAAATAATATTATTATAATATGACGTAAATAAATAATATTATTATAATATTATTCTAATATGAAGTAAATAAATAATATTATTATAATATTATTCAAATATGAAGTAAATAAATAAGCAATTTTATTATAAGGGATTGTTGGAAATTGAATGCAGAAATATTGCGAAGCAAAAATTAACCATAAAATAGTTTTCTCTTAACGTACTTTCTCGAGGGCTTGTTCGAAGAAGCTAAGCCACATCTGGTATTTTACAAAGTTCGAAAACATCAAAAAACAGTAAAAGTATTACATAAAAGTATTAAATAAATTATCAAAGTATTATTTCACAAATAAGAGTTCATTTCGTTTAGCAATATAAAACCCCATTCCCAATAGGGATGAAGTAATGAAGAAACAAAACGGTAATTAGAAAACAGCATTTATGCAAAGGTGGTGAAGAGGTTTTCAAATCTGATACTATCAAAACGTTCAATTAATAAAGTTGATGTACTATTTAGTGATTATCTCAGCTATAAACAGAAACTTTTGTTTAAGACTTCTATCGACCAATTGTATTTCTTTGCTGTCTTCCTGTCGATAATAAACAAAAATTTTATGTCACCTGTAAACCTTCTTTGACCAATCACGGAAAATATATTCTTTTGACACAATAGCTAACCAGTAGACTATATAATTAAACCTGAATAACTATTGTTACACGTTTCTGTTTCATAACTATCGTTTGCGTTTCTTAAAGAATCAATGTTTTCGAATTGTGTAACTTTCAAAGCACTTTTACGTTCGATTTCGATTGTAAAGATTAACACGTTCGTCGCCCAGCGTGATTCGGCTGAGCTTTAGTTGGGCGCAAATCCGATTGCATAGAAAACTGGGGTAAAAAAAATATAAAAACACCAGAAATTTTTACTTTTTATTTTTATTTTATGTATTTTATATTTATATATGTAAGGAAAGCATCCTTAGTTATATTGAATTTAGCGCGTAAATAGGTCGATAAGTTAGATCTCCAATTGTATCAAGATAATTTAATGAATAGACAATGTAAGCCAAAGTGCAAAGATATAGAAACTACAAAAGGATTGCAACAAATTACATATAAGAAAATTAATCAAGAAACAACGGTGTGAATAACAGCATTGTATGTTGTTTCTTTATTATTACAGATAGGATAAATAATTAGTCTAAGTTATTATATTATTATTTTGTTCAAAATAATAAAAAACTTTGTTATTACAGAGAAACAATTCTACTAATTATCCACCAATAACCTGCATATTAAATAAAGTATCATAGAACATTATATATCTTATACTTGAATACTTATTCTATTGAATTCCTTTTAAAATTCCAATTTAAAATTCTATTTAACTTTAAGAAAAAGAACGTCAACCATATTTGGCGACGAACGTGTTAAAAAGCAACAAAGTGCAAGTTATTAGATACAACAGAAGGCTGCTTATTAGTATATTAGCACGCATGTATTAGGAAACAATTAGTGGTTCGCTTGTTTTGTCCTGGCCGTGCATCCCGCGAGAAAACGACGAAGGCGAACGGTCAACTCGAGATAAAATGATTAATCGCCGTAATTAATTGGGCCCTCACGGGGAGCAGGCTTTCGCGTGTCACGCCAGTGGCTACGAAAAAGGAGAAGAAAGACAGAGGAATTATTAACGACACCGTTTAGACGAGCACGATTCCCCTCGCATTAACCCTTTCGGTGTTCACTGGAGCAACCAAATTTGGTCAAAAAGTGTTCACTTCCCTTATTTAGATTTAGATTGCTCGCTATTGAAATTAATATGCAAATATATTTATAATTGTGTAAAATAATAGTCAAGAATTTTGAAATATAATTAATATAATTATAATAAATATAAAGTGTCAGGAGTTTAAGAAAAGAATTGATTGATATTTGAAGAGAAATTGAAATATTTTTCATAAAGAAATTGTGAAAACATAAGAACTTATTATTAATATATGCACGCAGTATTAATTTCGAATTGATAAGAAAATCATAAAAATTTCGTACATGTTTTACGTAAAATATTTTAAATAGATGAACGTGCATTATGTATTTATTTGGCAAAAAGGGTTGATACAATCCTATAATCGTAGAAATCGATGTTCCGACACTTCTTGCCGGACGTGTTGTTTCAATTCACGACAACACTAATTCAACTGGGTTGAGACAGACGAATAGCGTCAAGTAGGTTTAACAATTTATTTAATTGATAGCATTTAAATTTCGCGGCGACTCTGACCGGGCCTCTCCCACTCTTGCACGTACGCCGGTGCGCAACAATAAAAGGGAGAGACCTGTGCGAACAGACGAGAGAAAGAGAAGTGCCACGATATAGCGAACTTAGAACAAATTATTCTTATTACTAGTTTTTTTTTGTTTAATAAAGAAATACTACCACAATAACAAAAATTAACAGAACGGTGGTTAAACTATATGTGCGTGATTGGAGAAGAATGAATAACGTTAGTTGACGAAACAGGGGTTATATAGAGAAAGTGAAAAGGGTGTGGTCGGAGGAGGTTCGGAGGTGTTTCGGAGGTGTGTTTTTGGAATCTGCAAGGATTGGATCGTTGGGTGGAGAATGAGGGTAGCGAGTTGACCGAAAGATGAGTGGAAAGAGATACGCGGAAATGGATGGGGTGATGCATGGTGAAGAACCTAGGCAATAAAGTCATTAGACCGGTCGATCTTTGGTCATGCTGGTAAAAATCAACGAGGAAAAAGTCGTGCTGACACAATTTATGAGGAAGTTACGTCTGTTGGCCTTATGGGTTTATTGCGACCAGATACATGCCTAAACCTAGTTTCCGGAGCTCAAGCCTAGTGGCAGAGTTACGGGTGAAATTTTAACTTTATTTACAAGCAGTGTAACCATAAAAATTATGACCAGTGCCACGTGTCGAGACTGGACAATCGAAATTTCTAAGGGGGTTAAACGCGGGACTTTTTGAACCGTTCGTCTATAAAACAATTTCATTTGTTTCCCACCGCTTTGTCTCGCAATCCAGACGAATTTCGCGCGAAAGAGGATAATTTTTCCGAGCAAATATTGTCGCGCTCCTCATCCATGCATGTTCCTGCTGCCCGTTTCAATGCAAAGGCAAACGGTGCACCGTGGCAATTTGCGAACCTACGATTTTCTTTTCGAATCTCCGAACAAAGAGGAGGCTAAGATCGCTCTTGGCTGGTTTGTTTTCGCGAAAATAGGGGTAATTGATTTCGGGAATCCATTCTGTGCAGCATTCCCCGTTGTCAGAGCTAAGCTCTGAGGCTTAAGGGGCTTTCTATCGCAGAGTTATACAGCGCTATAGAATCGTTTACTAATACCACTGACTTCTATACGCCGCGCGCAAGACTCGCCGCAGATTAAGCAGCCGCTTATCGTTAAACTGCAGAGATTTTTACGAAAGCTCGACCACGCGAAATAGTGTAGAAAGCAAAGGTATGCAAAATATTTCTGGTGTAGCGCAGGTTACACTATTCAGAGGTTGAAATAGATCTCTGTTTAAGTTCTAGTTCTTCCGCTGTATTTGTCAGGACTCAAATTTGCATAACAAATTCGCAACTATTATTTAATGAATAATATAAAATAATAAAATCCTTCCTTCGTGATGCACATATTTTTTTGAAAGAAACGAATTGTTGAAAATTAACTTCAGTTCTCGTAAGAATTAACGCTCTAGGTATGCACGGCACTTAACTTGCCGAATTCACGCGGTTTCCGGAATTCCTCTAAACTTTTAACCGATAGTGTACACACACGTACACGCATGCAAGACAGAAAAAGAGAGAGAGACAGAGGGGAGGAGAGTGAGAGAGTGAGAGAGGGAGAAAGTGAGCGAGAGAGGAAAAGAGAGTGTGGGTGAGTGAGAGAGAGAGAGAGAGAGAGAGAGAATGAGGGATGGGGAGGGGAAGAGTAAGTGGGTGAGAGATAGAGAGGGGGAGGGGGAGAGTGAGTGAAAGAGAATGAGGGAAGGAGTATGAGTGAGTGAGAGTTAGAGAAATAGAGTGGGGAAGGGGGAGAATGAGTGAGAGTGAGAGAGGGGGGGAGGAAAGAAGAGTGAAGAAAAGACAGAGAGAGAGAATGAAAGAGAGACAGAAGGAAAGAGAGAAAGAGGGGGAGGGGAGAGTAACTGAGAGTGAGAGAGGGGGTGAGGGAAGAAGAGTGAGTAAAAGACAGAGAAAGAGATAAGGAAAGAGAGAAAGGGGGCAAGGGGAGAGTAAGTGGGAGAGGGGGGTGAGGGATGAAGAGTGAGTAAAAGACAGAGAGTGAGAGGAGGAAAGGGAGAAAGAGGTGGGGGGGGGGTAGTGTGAGTGAGAGAGAATGAGGGAAGGAGGATGAGTGAGAGTGTAAGAGGGGGGAGAAGAGTGAGTAAAAGATAGAGAAAGAGAGGAGAGAGGGGGGTGGTTCGGTTATGGCGGTCGGAGTGCGCGAGGAAAGTTTAAGAGGCGCGTGAAATGGAACGTGCGACCGGGTAAAGTGCGAAACTGAGTGCAAAGTTGTCGGACATATGTGGCGGAAGTGTTGAAAGACACGGGCGAAGTGTCCCTCCGTTGCTCGGCCGGAAGCTTTTATCGTTCGAGACGTCGTTGGCCGGCAACTTTTTCTCGTCGACCGGGCAAACGCGACGTCGATTGTGTGTCTTCACTCGTGGACACTTCTAGCCGGCTCTTCCGGTCGATTAATCTTTATCGATTAGCCGGCTGCCTCTTCTTTTTGTCGCGCGACCGCGCAACGAAGAAAGCAGGAAAGACACGCGGATGAAAGTACGAAGGAAAAACGGTGGTTTCCGCTTTGTCCACCGGGTTGCCTCGCTATTTCAGAGCGCTGGCAGCCGGGATCGAGGAGGTGGAATTTAGGTTGCGAAAATATACAAGAGAACCATGATAAATGGGGTCAAACCCAAGAGAAAACGCAATTGAATATCTTTAGTTCGAGTAGCATATAAAATGGTAATTAGGAGAATAATTCAGAAATTCCAAAGATCAGAATACCCAGGAGAAGAATATTTAAATGTGCATTTGTTAATAAAGTGCAGCTTAACTGTTTGGTTACTTTCATAAATCACTAAATGTATCGTATTTTTCGTTTAATCGTAAACGATTTTTCAGTCGAACGATCGGATAAAATACAAATATTACTTATTTTAGTAGAAAAAGGGAAGGTTTGTTATTTAGGTACCATCAGAAGAAAACAATGTTGCTAGTATGAAACCCTACCTTGTAACTTTTGTTTAAACAAATAATTTATCGATTACAAAGTGTTCTTTACAGGCGTCAAAAGGAAAAAAGGAGGAGAAGGGAATGAAAAAGAAAATCAACGAAACGTCGTGTCTAAAGCGTTTTCAGGGTTGAGTTTTTTGAACTTAATCGAATTAACTTCGTTTGAAAGGTGTGGTTGGACAATATTCTTCTACGTGTTGATACAATTTCCAAATTAATCTCATTTAACATCTTCTAGAGTAATTGTGAGTATATTGAATAATGATTTCATGTATTGCATAATAATAGTAATAATAATCATAATCAATTATTATTATAAAAGTAATTACAAACAATTATTATTATAAAAATAATTACAAACAATTATTATTATAAAAATAATTACAATCAATTATTATTATAAAAATAATAACAATCAATTTCTATCGAGTGACATTCGGAAAATCAACGTTCTATCATAGTTATTGTGTGATTACGTTGGATTTAAAAATCCAAATTCAAAGGATAAGAAGAAAAAAATATGTTTCTATATATTTGCATACACCGCCAAACAAAATATTTCAGTAACAACGTGTTGAGTGAAACACCTTAACCCTTTCGTTACAGACTGGATCGCGAGGAAGTTCAATTTTATTAAGTTTCGATTCTAGCGACTGAGCTAAATCGATGTCTCGAGGATGTGCGAACACCTTTGTCGGCGAGTGACGCGTTACTAATGTAGAACCGTCGGTGAAGATCCTTGTCCAGATTAGGGGAACCTTCTGTTCCCACGATTCATTAGCGTTCCCAAGGGGAACAACGCGACGATGAGATCGAGTTTGCTACGCAATCCACGGATATTTAGCGGGTCCGTCATTTCATCACGTCGTTGTTTAGCATAAATCACATCCAAACGCTTCGTCATTCATTTGTGTGTTAAGTGAAACTATTCTTCAGCATATTTGCAACACTGATTAATGAGAACGGTATGATGTACCTTTGGTTTGAAAGTTGCTTCTGGCTGTAAATTATGTAAATTATGTAAATTCTGGCTATAATTATATAAATTCATAATGAACACGCAGGATATGAGAACGAACACTACATTTGTAATCTTTGCGAATAATATTGCATTATATTTAATATAATAATAATATTAAGTAGGGACGTATGTATTAACACGTTGAACGCCCAGCATAAATCGATGGAGTTTCTCCCAGGACCCAAACCCGAGACTCAGATTGTAAACAGCGCAATGTTATATTTACTTTATAATTTATTGTTACTTTATATCGTATATACTTATCATAATTGTGTTGCAAATAAAATTAGTATAAATTACCTCCAAAATCTTCTTTTAATTAGAAAAGTGTCAACCGTTTACAAGAAACATAGCCGTCACCCAGATATGGGTGACGTGGCGTTCAACGTGTTAAAAAACATATATGAACGTATAAATGCATTTGTCAATTTTTGTTTTCTTCACCTTATGACTTAGTCCATGGCCACAGATTTCAGTGTTAACCTTCCAGTGCTATCGAAAGTATTGCATGGACGAAAATATGCGTTCGCCAATTTTTTCGATCGTTCGCTCTATTGCAACGTCTTCCAGTGATAGCACACCGTCCCTACGAAGCACTTAGGCCAAGGGTATTCAGCGCTCAAAGGGTTAACCCTTTGCGGACGAGTGTCGGATATATTCGCCCAACCACTCGCGCTGCGGTTGGCGTTTGTCTGTATATCACGTATAAGATACGCATGGATATACTAGCCTAAGAAGTCAAGTTGGCCTAAATTTGTTTGTTTATGATTTTGTTAGATTTTATGAAAAATTTATTCAAATACAGCTTTAGTTTTTATAACACAAATGCGCGACGTAACTATTTTAAGAAATAACGTTAAGAAATAACGTGATGCTTGAAAATCTTTGAAATTAGTATTACTGGACGACTATAAGTCGCTTCTCGCGTGCAAAGAGTTACTATTGGGTTGGAGGGAAAGTTCTGTCGTATTTGAAATAGGCAGGTTAGGTTCAGGTTAACTCTTTCATTTCGGCCCACAAATAGCTTAACACCTTGTATATATATATTGTTTTTTCTTTTTCTCAACACTTTGTCGGCCGCTGTCACGTACGCGTGACTTCTTTTTGTCAGCGATGATGCTTCATTTCGATGTTTGTATAATTTAAAAATATAAGACTATGCGATAAAAATGGTGTAACAGTTATCTTAACGCCTTCTTTAATAACTATTATATTGCAATTACTTATGTTACTAACGATTGCGTAAATATCATCGTTGAGGAGCAATAGAACCTGCGTGATTCGATAAATGTGCGGCCGGCAAAGTGTTAATATATGTATAGTAGGAATAGATGTACAAGAAATGTCCGTAAATTCATCAACTTCTAGAATCACCCCTTTCATTTCGGTCCACAAGTAGCTTAACACCCTGTATATATATTTTTTTTCTTAATATATGTATAGTAGGAATAGATGTACAAGAAATGTCCGTAAATTCATCAACTCTTAGAATCACCCCTTTCATTTCGGTAGCTTAACACCCTGTATATATATATTTTCTTAATATATGTATAGTAGGAATAGATGTACAAGAAATGTCCGTAAATTCATCAACTCTTAGAATCACCCCTTTCATTTCGGCCCAGAAATATTGGGTTGGAGGGAAAGTTCTGTCGTATTTTAAATAGGCAGGTAATTTTTCTTGTAAATAAAAAAAAAACATCTGGCTAGTGAGTCATTGGGAATTTTTTTGTTTTTTTACCTGCTGTATAATATAAAAGGAGTCCTTTTTTACCGTTCATCATTTACTTGTGATATTTAAAATGAAAAACATGTCAGTAGATAAAGTGCATTTACGACACTGCATTTTGTACGAATTCCAAAAAGGAAGCAACGCATCGGTTGCATGTAAAAATTTATGTGCGGTATTTGGAAAAGATATTGTAAATGTTCGTACTTGTCAAAGATGGTTTAGCAAATTTCGTTCCGAGGATCTGAGCCTCCAAGAAAGCGATCGATCTGGACGACCATCCAAGATCGATAATGATGTTTTGCGATCCATGTTTGAAAATAATCCACATTTAACAAGTCGAGAAATTGCAGAAGAGTTTGGCGTTCGTCATACAACTGTTGAAGATCACATTAAATCTCTTGGTGTTGACTTGAAATAACCAAAGTCGCGGAGATGCGCTAAATGCTACGTGTGTTAGGGATGGGCAGCAAGGGTACTTGGATTAAATAAGAACAACTCGAAGTCCGCATTCTGTAAATTCCTCGGAATGACTGCCTTTACTCTTTCCTGGTCGTCCTTACACTCCTAGGATCGGGGGTCGGTCCAAAAATTACCTGCCTCCGACCGTCACACCTTTAGGTGGGAAGGTACAAATTAAATAATGCTTTTTCCCAAATCCAACACTTGGATTTGTGTTAAAGCAAAGTGTTTGGGTTCCACACGGATTAACGGAAACGGAAAATACGACAGAACTTTCCCTCCAACCCAATATCTCTTCCTGTTCCAGAGACTTTAAATTTATCGTTCTCCGTCTTTCAATCTCTCGTTTCATCGAATTCAATTTCCAAACCGAGACCGTTTCCAAGACGTGTCTACCCTTAACGCGTCTCGTTTGGCACAACGAAAAGCCTAACCCAGAGATTCATCGTCTGCCAGGCCTGAGGCCCGGCCGTGATTTAGCGGTTCTCGTTAATTACATTCCGCTTGTCGGAACTTAGGACGGATTATTCCGATAGACAATAATAATCGGTGCCCGGTTAGAGGATTCGCGGGCTGGATCCGTCGAAGCTTGGCCGTGTCTCGGGGATTAATCTCAAGGAGAATCTAATTAGCCCGCGAACAATGGCCGTGGCAGAGAGAAACGACGTGGATAGTAGCAACAGTCTGCGCCGATCAGTCATTGCTGGCTTGTCAGCTGGCAGCCTAGATCGCTTTTACCACGAACCCCGTCTAATCCACTCTTCGCTCGCCTCCCCTCCCCCCCTGCTCTCGATCGTTCGTTCGAACACGCGCCCTTGTTTCATCCTGGGCAAAAACTTTAATGGAGGACGTTAAAGAGACTCTGTGCTCCCTTTAGCGTTCAATTAACCGGCAGCCCGATCGATGTTTCCGTCGATTAATTACCACGAGCAAGGTGCAGCTAACGTTGTAGATCGAAGGGATTGGATATCAGAACGAAACCGGTTTTTTGTAGGAAAATTGTAGAAGAAAGAAAGTGGAATTTTCTTGGTCTTCGATTTTTACGGGAAAGAAATTTTTAACCCGTTGCCGCAAATGACGTTTATAGCCGTCCGATCTTTGGCGATACGTAGGCAAATGACGGCTATAGCCGTCGTGCACATTTTAATCGGTGAAAAAAAAGAATAGCGTTAGTACGAAGTGTACTAACACATACATTTGTTAATTATTGAGTAACACATTTAGAAAAAAAGTTATAGCATGCCAGACAGCATATTAACCCTTTGCACTGGAGAGGTGACCGTTAGTCGTTTTTTTGGTACATACAACGCAACTTCTTCGTTTTCGTTTATTGCTTTCGGAAATGAATACCAACTGGTGACGTATATAACTTATTCCATTTAAGTAAATTAGCAACAAAACCCCGCAGATCGTCAACGGAATGCAAACGATGCTAATGTGCTGTCACCGGCCACTTCTTTACGCGAAACACCACTGTGGTGTCGTCGGCCGTCGAGCGATAACCTTGCGAACAACACCACTGTGGGTCGTCGGACGGCATAGTGTTAAGCGATCGGAAAAAGCAAGGGAAAAACACGTCGAGAAGGAGATCGTGAGAAAGAACAAGGTTTCCGGTCGGGTATGATGAAATGCACCGGCGGGAGGACGCGAAAAAACATTTGTCTGTAGGCAATTTACGGATCAATAGGGCATTTGTATAGGAGAGAGCGACGGAAATTAGTAACAACTGCTGATTGCCATTTCTTTCTTTAGACGGCCTTTAACCCTTTCGCTTCGGCTGTCCAGTCCACCGAAGTACCGTCACTGAACGGAAGCACGCGTCAGAAATATGCACAGTACGCGTTTTTCTAAGTCTTAAATAACAATTGTGCTGAATAAAACAATCGCTGCTCTAATGTAACAAGTATATTTATATTTTTAATATGAAAAGGCTTACAAAATTATTTAAATACAGAATTATTAAAATATAAAATTATTTGTAGAGTATGTTTATTTGCTTGTACTGCGATAGATTACACTGTGATGGATTGACTGATAGATCGAATGTATGACTGTGATAGATTGAATGTAACTGATAGATTGAGTGATAGATCGAATGTATAACTGTGATTGTGACTGTTAACTGTGACTGTTAGATTGTGTCGCGCCCAGGGAAGTTTGTGTTTTATATTCCCTGAACGCGTCGAGAAGGGGAAAATGTGGTGACATGGAAGGGACTCTCTACGAGTGTTTTCCGGATTCTAATGAGGCTGCAATCAAACACCCGTGGTAATGACGATCGGCTGGCCGTTTGGGCCTAATGACTGGCCGATGTTCAGGCCTTGTTGTAAAGTGTTTGATGCAGCCCCTTAGAACACCCGCAGAGGTTCCGTGTCACCACAAACATGTAAAAACTAATTTTAGCGTAATAAACGAAAATGCTTAGATTATTACACATCCATTCGCATTTCAAACGTATCAACTTTTTGTTTGTTTCTTCAAAAGAATCTGATTAACACGCAGAGTTTCCGTGTCCCCACATATTAAAATACAAAATATATTTAGATGCCGCCTATAAGCGCCGCTCGTACCCACAGGTCATCTCGTGGGACGCCGCCCATAAGCGGCGCTCGAAGCGAAAGGGTTAAAACCCTTCTGAAACTTAGCTGGAGGAGCGTCGATTCGGCCGACAGGTAACAAAAGCCAGCCCCCGGTTGCAGCATCGCGTCAGAGAGCGGGCAGGTCGGCGAGCTTATCGATGGTTTTACGGCTGGCTCCCTTTCGCCGTGGCCATTCGATTCAATATCGTCAAAGGTTTACTACTCGGCGAACAGGCGTCGCTTTTATCGTGCACCACGACCGTTCGTTCGGACGCTCGTTCGCCTCGTAGATCCACGAGCGTTTAGGAAACTGCTTCTTCCGGCCAGCTTCCTGGTTACTTTTGTCGTCCACTTCCCCGGAATGAAACTGAATCAATCAGAAGGAAACGGGCAGGAAATTCGGAACGAATTCTTGCTGTAGGTGCACACGAAGTGTACAAGGTATTGTACTACGTTGAAGTAAGTACCTTGGTTGGATTTAACGACGTGGAAAATTGTAAAAGATAGAAAGAGAAGAGAGAATTATATAGGTTTCATGGAAGGTTGTATGTAAATAACGATAAGGGTTGTAAGTGTACAAGGTACTGTAAATCGAAGTGAGTACCTTCTTTGGTTGCGTTTAACGCGACGAGAAACGTGTAAAAAAAAGAGAGAGGGAGTGAGAGGGGGTGAGAAAGTGAAAGGGTGCGAGGGGGGAGAGAAGTGAGAGAGAGAGAAAATTATATAGATATTATGGAAGATTGTATGTAAATAACGATAAGGGTGAATGTGTATAAGGTACTATAAATTGAAGTAAGTATTTTAGTTGTATTTAACGACATAGAAACGTGTAAAAAAAGAGAGAGAGGGAGAAAGAGAGAGACAATTATATAGATATTATGGAAGATTGTATGTAAATAACGATAAAGGTGAATGTGTATAAGGTACTATAAATTGAAGTAAGTATTTTAGTTGTATTTAATGACGCAGAAACATGTAAAAGAAGGAGAAAGAGAGGGAGGAAGAGAGGGAGGGCGTGAGAGAGTGAGGGGAGAGAAAGAGAGAAAGAGAGAGAGAGGATTATATAGATTTTATGGAAGGTTGTATGTAAATAACGATGAGGGTGTAAGTGTACAAGGTACTAAAAATTGAGGTAAGTACTTTGATTGCATTTAACGACGTAGAAACGTGTAAAAGAGAGAGAGAGAGGGAGAAGGAGCATTATACAGACTCTATGAAAGGTTGTATGTAAATAACGATGAGGGTGTAAAAATGGAGAAAGAAGTAGATCTTTTTATACGAAGCAAGCCCCTTTCATATTTTATTCGTTCGAAAGTGATAGATAATACGGCAATAAATTGCTTACGAATAACTTTCGATATTTTACAGTTAATCAGTTCATAGTTAATAATTAATTCGTTTACTTCATTGATGATAAATTGTATAAGGATGAGTTTGCTTTTCTTTTTCATTATACTGTACAGTTTTGTTGAAATAAAATGTTGAACAATTCTAAAGAAAAGCTTGTTTGCGATAACTAGTCCTTTCATGCAAATCCGCGTGTTTACGAACGAAACTAAATAAATGGAAACTGAAACCTCGAATAAAAATTTGTTTCGTCCTCCGAGTTTTAAATGACATGTACCTTATTCTTGCACACTGTATGCATATTATTTTTACACATTGTATGCATTTTATGCTATTGTATTTCCCGTGTTTAAATTCCATGTTTCCTTCTTCCAACAGCAGTGAATAACTTTTAAATATTTTTTACAACCGTCCAAGTACTTTTTAAGACAATTTCTTCGCATGTCTTCGAAATATTATCATAAACGTTTTTATTAAATATTAAATTCTATGGAATATTTTTTGCACATTTCCTCGCACGAGTGAAAGCAACGAGGATATTTCAGACACCGCTCCCAGGTGACCCACGTTGTGTTTAATAACAGTAAATAATGCATGCAATTAATTCGCGGCAAGATTAAACGTAAATTAATTATGAAACCGTGAACGAAGCTACCGACGAAAAATCTCAATTCAATTAAACGCACGCTTGTTAAATTTCGAAACCGACACTGCCTATCTTTCCCGCTGTCGTTTCACATTAATCGAGTCTCTGGGCTCACTTTAACCGTTTGAGTGCTAAGAAATTTTCTTGTATATATGCTAAAAGTGCGGGATGAAATGCATGGTTAATTTTTTCGGAAAACAATAAAAACAGCAATAATTAACTGTAATTGTTATATAAAAAGTAATTTTTAGCAAATAAAAATTTTTAGATTTATCTCTTCATATTATAGTCATTTTCAGATAAAGTAAAATTTAACATGGTGCGTTTTGTAATTATCAGTGTAACACTTATCTTAAAAAAATGAAAGTAATTTTTAATTTTTATATTATCAAGTACCATAATTGAATGATACTAATTAATAATTACTTATAATTAATAATTACTTAATAATTAATTTATTACTTAAAGCAGTATCACAGTTTTCCATATCAAAATTTGATGTAAAATCTGATAATAACAATTTCTCTAGATGTAACATTTTGCTGTTCCTGTTTCAGACTGCTTAAAAATCACTTCGTCGATTATTAATTTATTCCAGGCATCAAAAACCTAACCTCTGTAGGGCATTAACCAGGTTCCAACAGATTATAAAACACTCTAAAAATTAGCATAGCAAAATTATGCACATCTATCTTACGCACACGTATAAAGCGACCGGTGAAATCGATCGAAAACACATTTCTTCGTTACATCCCTTACTTAACCGTAATATCGTTATCGATCACAAATGAAATTAAACAATTAAAGGAGTTGATAAACTTCCAAAATGAAATTGAACAGAAATTCTACAAAACTCTACTGAAAATTATACCAAAATACAGTAGCGGACAAAAGTTTAAGACGGCAGGACAATGTAAAACATAGTTTTATAGCATGCAAATATTGTTCATATACTTATTTTTATTGTCATTACGGTAGAACACTATTTAATAATTAGCATAGAATACAAATTTCATTTATTCTCTTTCACCCATTGGTTTTAAACTTTCGCCTAGTACTGTAAGTAAGACTACAAATTTCATTTATACTGTTATTTCTTGTTAATTAATTCATTTATTTTCGTTCACCCTTTGGTCTTAAACTTTTGCACACTACTGCAAGTAAAACTACAAATTTCATTTATACTGTTATTTCTTATTAATTAATTAATTTATCCTCTTTCACCCTTTGGTCTTAAACTTTTGCCTAGTACTGTAAGTAAGACTACAAATTTCATTTATACTGTTATTTCTTATTAATTAATTAATTTATTCTCTTTCACCCTTTGGTCTTAAAATTTTGTCCGCTACGGTAAGTAAGACTACAAATTTCATTTATACCCTTATTTCTTATTAATTTACTTATGTATTCCCTTTCACCCTTTGGTGTTAAAATTTTGTCCGCTACGGTAAGTAAGACTACAAATTTCATTTATACCCTTATTTCTTATTAATTTATTTATGTATTCCCTTTTTATGTATTCCCTTTGTTATTTCTTATTAATTCATTCATTTATTCTCTATCACCCTTTGATGTTAAACTTTTGCCCGCTACCCCGTACTGAAGTGTCGCGAGAAAAAATAGTTGTTCGGAAGGCATTAAAGAAAGTTACGCTCGCATTTGCATCGTGTTTTGAAGCGCGACCGGCGAGCGACGTTGCATGATCGCAGTTTTATCATCGGAAACGGAAGTCGGTCGTTGCTGTTACGGGCAACAGGACGACAGAGAGAGGGGTGGGGTGGGGGATAGCTGATCGATTACCATCGATGCCAGAGATATTTATGGTGCAGTAAAAGTTGCAATTGGAACGCTGCTGCATCCCCGGAAGTGGACGAGGGAAAACGCGTTCAGGGAAAATTGGGAAGGGAAAGGGTCGGGCGGGGAATGGAAAGCAGATGAACACCGGCGACGAGCGAGTTTCTCCCGTGGTCGGTTGATGGAACGGTGGCGAGATAAAAATGGAGCAAGAAAGGGAATGAAAACTAATAGACGGAAAGAAACGAAGAGCGGAGGGAAATCGGGTTGCATTTCGTGTTCCCACAGGAATTCTTCTTCCGGCTGCGTGCTTTTTCTTAACCCTGCAGCGTTCCTCGAATTTTTTCGTAATCAGTCGTAATCAGTCGTTCCCTAATTTCATTAACCGTTTGAGTGGCGATTGGTGCGATCGTAACAGTAGCTTCATTTTGATTGATGAAATTCGTTTATACCTCAAATTCTGAGTCTGATAGAAGTATTTGATAAGACATTGTGAGTATGTAGATCGTAATAGTATACGCATGAATTAATCTCTTCCTTTCATCTAAATGCCATTCTAACACATTGTATGCCGGTGGCATCTGAGGCATTTTAAACTGTAGGTGAAGAAAATATTAAAAATTTTATACATTATTGTAAAACACTAAAATTGGTTTGCATATTCATTATATGCAATTTAACGATAACGAAAATTAGAAACAAACAAATCGCCAAACAAAAGAATGTTGTATTATCGCAAACCCGGCGCTAAAGCAACAGACTTCCAAACCCGCGTTTTCGCGGGGCCGGCATACAATGTGTTAAAGGGGTGAAATCAGCGTTGAAGTTTCTGAGTTTTCTCTCATTTTTTAAAGATAACTTCGTAATGGTACTTGATGAAGCAATACCTTTCAAATAGAAAATGTTTGATTTTTGCACTCGAAAGGTGATTGTTAGTCATCCAATGATACTAACTGCAAAAATTTTCAAATTCAAAACATTTACTAAGATTCGCCGATATTAAACGTCATTTAATTTAATTAAGTAATATATTAAAATTTACATATAGGATTATTTAATCTCTGAGTCTGGTTAATAAACAAACCAACTAAAGTCTGAAAATTTGAGAAACTATCATTTGGTGACTAACCTGTCGAGCACAACGGGTTAATACTTTATCGCCCTGTCATAAAAAAGAACCCAGAAATAGAAATAGAAAAACCTTTGAAATAGGAAATGTTTAATTTTTAATACTCTATCGCCCTGTCATAAAAAAAGACCACAGAAAAGCTTATACCCAAGGGGTGAAAAATCGCTGAAACTTTAAGATTCGTTATCAGCCCCCTTAAAAGATATTTTGCCGCCAAAAGAATTGCTTCACGCAAGACACACCATGCTCTGTACACACATAAAGTTTCATTGAAATCAGAATTTCAGAAGTAGATGAATTCCCTTATAATACAGTGTACCAATACTTTTTGGAGCCACTGTGTATAAAAGAGAGAAGATTTGATTAGTTTCGTGAAACACTGTATGGGTCATTTCCTTTTTAACCCTTTCCCTATGGCGGGCCTCGCCGCGGAGTGTCTTGTGTGGAACGGAGCGCCGTGCCGAAAGTGCGAACATTAAACGCAGATAGTCTTCAGCATTCAAGACCAAGACTTTTGTCTCAGAAACGACTTTTTAACTTTTAGAAGCAAAATGATTCATGTTCATAATTTTTCTGTGGACAGATTTTTAATTCAATAATACGATTAAAATTTTTATATTAGACAACAAAATAGTAATTATAATTATAACATAATGTTGACCAATAACCTTTTAATAATCATATTTTGTATGAAACTCCTCAAAACACAGATAAAACTTGACTTTTGGCTCCATTTTTATGGTAGATGATAAGGTGACTATAGTCACCCGTAGTAGCGAAAGGGTTAAAAAACAATTTCTAACGTACTTATCCGTATCTTCCAAATTTTTCAATTAATCTACGTAATCTGTTTTAATCAATTCACAGATATAAAGGAAAAATGTATCCAATTAATTTCACGAGTCACACAGCATCCAGGACATAGCGTAGACGCGAACACAATAGAAGGGTTAATTCAAGCTGTCTCAAGGCGCGAGACAGAAATTCAACGAGATTTGTGCGTCAAACGTCACAGATTCAATTACAGTTAGGAACGTACACAAATTTCCCTAGGATCAGACCGGTTTACTTGCGGAGTTTGTTCCGTTTTCCGGATAGAGGATTATAGGGAGAAATGTGGCCGGATTATTTCAAGACGCACAACAACACTAACTTCGCAAGAAGTTTCCTGGCCGACTTCAAGCGCATCTCGGGAGTCCTTTAATGCTGCTTAAATTGTTGTAATACCCGAGGAATAATTCACTTCAGTTGGAAAGCGTGTGAATCAGCTTTTTAAGGAGCTCGCGGACAAATCATAATGAATTTTTCGTGTACCAGACGCGATTAAACGTGTAAGGAGAAATTTAGTTTACTGTGTTGCGGATTTTTATGGAGATTCAAATTTTTGTATGCACAATTGACCGTGTTAGACCTTTGCGCTGCGCTCGCGGCCAAGATCTCTCAACGGGGAGAGCATCTTCCGTCCCACAGAACAACAACGGGAAGTGTCCATTGGGGAATTTATGACATGAGCGTGCCGGTAGTGCTATTTTTGAGGATTACGGCATTTTAGCCTTTCCTTTGCCTTTTTTGTCGAACATTCTTAACGCCCACAGTTGGACAATAGTCTTAATTTTCCTTGGCATATTTACGACATGAGCGTGCCGGTAATGCTATTTTAACACATTGTATGCCGGGCCCGCGAAAACGCGGGTTTGGAAGTCTGTTGCTTTAGCGCCGGGTTTGCGATAATACAACATTCTTTTGTTTGGCGATTTGTTTGTTTCTATTTTTCGTTATCGTTAAATTGCATATAATGAATATGCAAACCAATTTTAGTGTTTTACAATAATGTATAAAATTTTAAATATTTTCTTCACCTACAGTTTAAAATGCCTCAGATGCCACCGGCATACAATGTGTTAATATAAGAAATTTATAAGAAACATTAGCCTTTTTCTGTTTATTTTCAAATCCTCTCAATGTCCATAGAGGGACCACAGTCTTAATTTCGAGTCAACTGTGTCTCCTGAATAGCCAAGCCCGTGTCGTAAATAAGGGACTTTCAATATGCCTGGCGCCAAGCCGATACCCGCGCTCGGGAAGGTACATGGGCCCAGCGGAATTTACCCTTCGTCGTCTAAATTCGGGAAACCTTCCCGTTCCGAGTGACTTGCGGTATTCAGGGCGTACGCTGATTGGAGTCTGAATCTTTTGACTCCAACCAATTGGCATATCGCTTTCAGGTATGGAGGAGTGACCAGTCGAACTCCTCCACATAAAACTGAGCCACTTCGACACCGGGTTTTAGTATAGATCCAGTATAGAACCTGCATAGAACTTGAACAGTGTAGAATTTGAGTTAGAATTGTATGATTTTAGAATAGAATTGAATCAGACACTCTTAGACTCTTAAATACTTTGAACTTGTTACTCGGCACACCACGTGCAAGCCCAACCGAAACTCGAGCCAATTGGCGTATCGCTTTGAGGTATGGAGAAGTGACCAGTCGAACTCCTCCATATAAAACTGAGCCACTTCGGCGCCGGGACTAGTATAGAAATTGACCAGTATAGTATAGAATTGAACCAGTATAGTATTGATCAGTATAGAATTCGAACAGCTAGTATAGACCATAGTATAGAACAGCATAGAACCAGTATAGAACTAGACCGTATAGAACTGGAACAACATAGAATTTCAACTTGCTAGTCGGCACACCACGTGCAAGCTCAACCGGAACTCGAGCAGTTTTACTAAGTAACAATCGTGGAGTCCCAAACACCGTCTTTCCGTTCCTTGAACTAACGCCACGTTTCAAAGACGATAAAAGAGGCCGATACAATTAGTCATTTCGAACGAGCTTGATTTCTCCGGCTGAAACTTCTTGCGCGCGAATCACTCTGCGCCCACTCGCGAAACTTTCCCCTGGCCAGTGAAAGTTCGCCGCTTAGTAATTTCGCGTTCGGGAAATTGATTGGAGTATCTCGGAACTTTTGCCGATTGAAACGGAGAAGTTTCGCGGGGAAAGGCCGGACGAGAGAACGAGAGGCCAGAGATCGATCTTCGGCGGTTCAATTATGAAGAAACACACGGTCGACAGTGGGAATTCATCGTCTTCGCTAATGGGGATCTAAAAATCGCTACTGGTTTCGCGAAATCTTAACACTCATTCCTACCACAACCGATCAAATGACTGTTTTTAAAAGTTAGATTAGAATTTCATATATATAACATAATTGAATCGCCTTTAACCTTCAGACTTTTTCTGAAATATACGTATAATACATTTTTCAATATTCACTTCTAGCTTCATTATTTATTTTCTGAGAAAAATTTGTAGTCTCTCTTACGTGGGAATAGTCGCGATAGAAATAGGTATACGTGAAGTGTCGGTAGGAATAGTGTTACGCGCTGCGGTTGGCGTTTGTCTGTCGTAAACGACATGTATAAGATACGCATGGATATACTAGCCTAAGAAGTCAATTTGTTTGTTTATGATTTTGTTAGATTTTATGAAAAATTTATTTAAGTACAGCTTTAGTTTTTATAACACAAATGCACGACGTAACTATTCTGCACATATGTTTCCACATTGTTTCCAAAAATATTCAATTTCTGTATTCTACAGTATCCAAACTGTGTTCCAAAACTGTCTCGTATTAATATCGCTGCTATTTTTGCAATAGCATCGAAAAATTAGAGTAAATCTTGAAATAAACGCGACACAGGCAGAAATATGGTACCACCGTTGGGATTGCTAACCTAATTAGCTGCCGTTAAAGGGGTTATTATTCGCTATTGTACGTTCTCTCTGCATCACCTTCATTGTGCACTCATTCACAGGTTTCTCGGTGATCATTAAGTCCGACTGTACGCTTAATTATGTTTGACTCCGTTAATTCAAACCGTGCAGCGAATCGGACCGAGTCGAACGCGTGTATCACTTCAATTCTGGCTCACTATCGCTTGATCGATAAATCCATACTATAGGAAAGGTTATAAATGAAAAAAGGAAAAGAAAGAAGAGTGAATAAAATAATAAATATACGTGTGTAGTGATTTAGAGAGAGAGAGAGAGAGAGAGGGAGAGAGATTTCAAAAGGACGAATGGGTAATTAGATTGTTTGTAATGGAGCGAATGATAGGCTGAGTGAGAAAAGAATGAGAGGGAATGAGTGAGAGAGCGAGAGAGAGCGCGTGAACCGGTGTGACAAAAGGCGAAGGTAGTCAGTAGAGTAAGGTAGTCAGTAGAGCAAGAGACGCGAATGGCGAGCGAAGGCGTTGCGAGCGGACAAGCGTAATGTGATTAATAAAACTATTTAATATCTAAAACTACAACACGTGTATTTAATAAAACTAAAACGTCACAAACGAACACAAAATAACAAACTACGCCTATGCTTCGTAAACTGCACAGTTCTTCGCTCTACGCTGGCTACTTCGCTTCTCCAATACTCTTTCTATGTTCAATACTTTCTGTCTTCACCATCCAATACTTTCTGCCCCGCGCTCGCATTTTCCCCATCATATATTTTTCCAAACACTCGTTTCCTTTCATTCTAATTGTCAACCTTTCTCACTCTACGCGTTCGGTCACGACTACCCAGAATCTCTCAGTCGCACTGTTTTATCAAGTTCTCATCTTTCACACCTTAGAAACACTCGAGTTCAAACATTCTACGTTTACATGACTATCGCCCAACTCAAGTACTCTTCCGACTTTTCCAGCCTCGCATCCGCTCGATCACATTCCTACAATACGACGATTTTAACCGTTTGAGTGCGGCGAAGCTGCTGCTGTTTGTTACTATAATGAAAACGGTTGCGTTCATATTAATTTCAATTTGTATTAGTAAAGTACAATAGCGGTCAAAAATTTAAGACTAGAGGGCAATATAAAACATAGTTTTATAATATGCAAATATTATTCGTATACTTATTTTGATCGCCAACATAATAGAACACCATCTATAGATTAGCATAGAATACGATTTATATTTATCGTGCTATCTCTTATTAATTAATTTATTTGTTTTCGTTAAGACTAGAGGGCAATATAAAACATAGTTTTATAATATGCAAATATTGTTCGTATACTTATTTTTATCGTCAACATAATAGAACACCACTTATCGATTACTATGAAATACGAAATTTGCTTATCGTTCTATTTCTTACAAGTTAATTTATCCATTTTCGTTGCCGTTGTGGTCTTAAACTTTTGTCCGCTACTGTATACTTTTCAGAAAAACGGAATAATACTACGTTCCACGATAACACGGAGCGTGTTGGAGTTCCGCGACAGTCGTTTTTCGGGACACGCCGGTTTCAGAGGCTTTTCTGGATCGAGCGATAAATCGGTCGCAGAGGAAGGCGAAAGGATTCGAAATGGACGCGAAGTTTATAGATTCCTTTTCGCCAGGGGATGGCATTCTGTCGGGCTTCATGGATATTCCTTTGGCGAACGATACTCCACCCGCGATTTTTCAGGCTCCCTTACTTGAATCGGGATCTCAGATTCGCTCTATTCAATGGCTTCGGTACACATAATTTGACGGTTTGATGGATTCCCGCGCTTTGCCTCGCCCGTGCATCGAGGAAACGCTCGAGAAAAGGTTAAAAGCAGATTAATATTATAGGGAAATTCACGTTTCCTTATTTAGTAGAGAGAGAAATGCTAGGGCTCAGATGTGAATAAATTAAAGTGAAGTGATTAGAATATTAACATATATATTTAAATCGGTTTAATGGTAACAGCGTAAACGATTTTTTAACTTAACAACTACGATGTTATTACTTCCTTGAGCTGTTGAGCAATTAAGGTGACTCGAAATTAAACTATTGTTTAACATAATATAAATAACATAAATTATTTATATATTATTTAAATATTTAATTAACATAAAAATTAAAATTCTATATATATTTATAAATAATTAATAATTTATAATATTCAATTGACATTTATAAATATCTACACATATAAATAATTAAATATTATAAATATTTAATTAGCATATAAATTTAAGTTCTATATATATTTATAAATAAGTAATAATTTATAATATTTAAATGACATTTATAAATATCTATGCATATGAACAATTAAATATTTAATTAACATATAAATTTAAGTTCTATATATATTTATAAATAATTAATAATTTATAATATTTAAATGACATTTAAAAATATCTATGCATATGAACAATTAAATATTTAATTAACATATAAATTTAAGTTCTATATATATTTATAAATAATTTATAATTTATAATATTCAATTGACATTTATAAATATCTATGCATATGAACAATTAAATATTTAATTAACATATAAATTTAAGTTCTACATATATTTATAAATAATTAATAATTTATAATATTGAATTGACATTTATAAATATCTATACATAGAAATAATTAAATAGTATTTATATTAATAAACTTTGATTCACTTTGCGGCTGCAACTGCTGAATACAGTGAATTTAAGTAGTATACCGCAAAATTTCTCCGACGCACAGTTTCACGCCAGCGTGTTTCTCGAACTCGATAAATTCGATTATCTCGGAAACGAAACACGTTAGGAAAACAATGTACTTCACATTTTTCCCTGATTCCCGCGTGTAGAACAACAACGTGTATCATTTTATTAACAACATCCTAATTATCGAACAAATTCATTTTCTATCTCGGTTCCCGTTTCTGCCTCGCGATCGACGCCGCTCAACGGTTTGTTCTCGAAAAAAAAGGCGCGTGGCGCAATCAAAGGAGTTACTGGAATATTGAACAAAGCGCTCGCACGTTTGACGTCCGTGAAATCCTGTGTTTCTCGCCTCTCCGAGCGAGAAATTGCCGGCGTCGCGTGCAATCAACGCGAAAACGGCCGGCCAACGGAAACTGCATCAACGAGTCGTTGTTTCTGAATGCATCCAATTCTCTCGCGGCCCATTTACGATCCACTTCGGTCCACGAAGCACTCGGTGGCAACGAGAAACTTTCTCATGACGTATTCCCGCCTTCGAGACGCCTCTAATAGCTTCACCTTGGCACATGTCAACCAAGCTGATAATATTACTCATCGCGCTGGGTCATCGATAACACTATGAACCCAACCGATGAGTTTGCCGAACCGTCAGCCTCCGATAACCCTGCCTCTCGTCACCAATCCTTGAGTCACCGATCCTTGAATCACCAATCCCTGTACCGCCGATCCTTGTACCACCAACCACTCCCTACTCCTAGCCACGACCATATATATATATCCCAAAATTTACGAATAAAGCAGTATTATTGTGAACCTCCAAAAGAACCTACGTGTCATTATTGTCCGCGTCCTGAAAAACTGCGGTGTTTCCTTCGGACTTCTACGTTATACAACTGCGGACCGTGACACA
>JAOPTO010000423.1:0-12074 GCA_033822845.1 Tetrapedia diversipes | reverse complement strand
ATGGTACTATCTATGAAATATCAACATGAATATAGGGAAAAACCGTACTTTCTATCCATTTATCTTCTAAATTTAATGCAACAGACCACTTTTAGGATCAGATTTGAATTAAACAAATGAAAATGTATAAGAAATCGTTGCCATTTCAAACAACGATATCTCGTTGATCTTTTTTTTTCCTATTCGCGCTATCATTTTGTCGCACCCAGTTTTTACATAAAAAGGCTAAATTTTCCGTAAAAAATATAACCTGTGGTTAATCTTTGTCTGTATTATTAAGAAACAGATACTGCATACAAAACTGTATGTACAATCTTGTATACATTACGTTAGATTTAAGAAACACTAAAAATCATATGTTGTGTTATCATTTTGTCGCGTACTCTAAATGAATTTTTGAAGCTGGTTTGGATGTCAGAACTTATTTATTTATTTATTTTTACGGGATCAACCCATTAAATAATTACAATGAAATTATTACAGTGAGGTGTGAAAGTATAATAAATGGTAACAGGGAAAGTAAAAAATATGCAAATGGTGTAAGATAAGAAAATTTTACAGAGACGAGTGGTGTAGTAGCTGTTTTATAGAGTGAAGAGATTGGCTGAATAGATCTAGGGTAGGAGAGGTGTTGTTAACGTTAATTATCATTCTATTGATACCTGAATTGTGTGCATAGGCGGTTTTATGGGGCTGTATATGAAGAAAGTTGTGTCGTCTTAACTGAAAAGCTGGAATATTAATTTTGAATTTTTCTAAAATTTCGGAGAAATTTATAACACCATTGAGCACTTTATAAATCACAAATACCGCAAAGCGTTCTCGTGGAAAGTAACGTACACTACCGTTCTTAAGTACAGTAGCGGACAAAAGTTTAAAATCAAAGAGTCAACGAAATTGAACTGACTAATTTATGAGGAATAGCATGATAAACAAAATTTGCATTCTGTGCTAATCAATAAGTAGTGTTTTACTATAATAACAATAAAAATGAATAGATAAACAATATTTGAAAACCATAAAATCATATTTATATCCTGTTGTCTTAAACTTTTTCCCGTTACTGTATGTATATTTAGATTAAGTTAGACAAAATCTAGCCTAGAACAGTATTTTGACCCACATTGGAATTTCTATCGCTTCAGATAGAAATTGTACAATAACGGACAAAAGTTTAAGACCAAATAGTCAACGAAATTAAACTAATTAATTTATGAGGAATAGCATGATAAACAAAATTTGCATTCTGTGCTAATCAATAAGTAGTGTTTTACTATAATAACAATAAAAATGAATAGATAAACAATATTTGCAGACTCTGAACCTACAGAAGTGGACAAAAGTTTAAGACCAAAGAGTCAACGAAATTAAACTAATTAATTTATGAGGAATAGCATGATAAAGAAAATTTGAATTCTGTGCTAATCAATAAGTAGTGTTTTACCATAATAACAATAAAAAAGAATGTACAGACAATATTTGCAGACCATAAAACTGTTCCGCACTGTCCTCTCGTCAAGGAGCCAAAGGGTCAAAGAAAATAAATAAATTCATAAGAAAAAACAGTATAAACAAAATTTGCATTTTATGCTAATCAATAAATAGTGTTCTACCATAATAAAACTATGTTTTACATTGTCCTCTCGTCTTAAACTTTTGCCCGTTACTGTATGTGCATATCTGTCAAAAATGTCATTCATATAAAAATGTTAATGTAAAGCGAATATTTTACCGGAAAAAAAATGTTGAGGTGTTGCCACGCGTGTATGATAATTTGAAAAAAGAGTAGCTTTCTTTTGTGAAATTTTCCACGAAATTTATTGTCTTTCCAACAAATTGGGCAAATGCTTATGGGTGGTAGTATATGTACATGCCAAAATGGAAATAAGTTTTTCTACGAAATAAAAAGAAAATTCGTTCCACTTGTTTACAAATTTCGAATCATTTTTATTCAATTATGTAACTTGAAATGCGTGATTGATTTTTTCTAATTTTCGAATTAATTCAGGTAACATTCTGCTAAAGTTAGGCTGATTTTGTAAAAAAGACTTTGCATTTACTACTTTTAGTTTGTAAAAAAGACTCTGTGTATGTCAAACACTTAAATTTGCAAACATTGTAAGTCCTAATCTTGTTTTATTTTTAATGCAGTTGTATGGCAAAAGAATTGTTTGTTTAATATTTTCTTCTTACTTTGAAGTGTAACATTATATTACAAACATATATTTTGTTTTTCTAATACTGACGATTACACGATTATGATTAATATTATCATTATTAACCATTATAATGATTATACTAATATAAATAATTATGTCACTAGAGTTGGCACATACAGTGTTTTCCAACTGTACAAATATTTTGCATTATTATAGACTAATTTTTTTTTTATTACAAAGATAAAATTACCTTAAGTTGACTTACAATTGTTTACAAAATTTTATTTATTTCTACTTAAATATGTGACTTCAGGTACAACAACCGAAATACAATAATTCCCATTTAACAACAAAATTCTTCAAATTCCGAAATTCTATCATTTTTAATTAGAACGCGTTAATCGTACACCTTTACTTTTCGAACGTGTATTTTTATTAATTACTATAGTCGTCGATAGAACTCGTATGTTGGCTTTCTCACACATACTAATAAATGAAAAATATCACAACGAGTATAACATTTTTCTTTTTAACAGTTAATCCTTTTCCATTAGCATTTCTTGAATGAAAAGCTTACGTAATTGGCAACGAAAATAAAATCGCGTTTCCCCGGTACTGCTGTGAGACTCGTTTGAACACGACTGTAGGAAGACTGCATTGAAAGACTTCCCTTCTGACGTCATTTCCTCCTGTGAATGAACGCGCACGGTTTTGGCTGAGATGTCAGGCTTTCCTCTCGTTTAATCACCGTAATTGCTTAACCGTATGCGCTTGTTTCGAGCATATCGTTCAAAAATTGTGACGTAAGATTCTACCATTTTATACGTTAATTGTGCCCATAATTATGAAAGTGGTCTAAGTCAAAATTAAATTAACACTATTCCTATCGACACTTCACGTATACCTAATCCTACCGCAACATTTCCACGTAAGATAGACTACAAATTTTTCTCAGACACTAAACAATGAAGAAAGAAGTGAATATTGAAAAATATATTATAGGTATATTTAAGAAAAAGTCTAAAGTTTAAAGGCGATTCAGTTACATTGTATTCATGAAATTCTAATCGAAATTTAAAAATTGGTTATTTGACCGGTCGTGATAGGAATAGTGTTAAAATGAGTTTATCAATTATTTCACATTACATCATTTTAAACTAAACTAATTCAATGTAATTTTTACGATATCGTCAAAAATGAACCATTAGATAGTGGTTGTAATTTCAACATTATATGGAATTCATTTAGTGTTAATTATGAAAGTGGTCTAAGTCAAAAATTTAAAGAAATTATATGAACATAACTTTAAAATGACGCGTTGCCCTCTTTGACGAGTTTCTGAACTACAAAATGGCCAAAATGACCAAATCATAATTTTCTATAGTTTATAATATTTAATTATAACAAACAGTTAAAACTATCGTGAATCGAAATTAAAAGAATATTTATTTATGCGATTTCACGATTACCAAGTAATTTATCAATTATTTATAACATTTAGAGAGATGTGTGGTAATTAATACTAAAATTACCAAAATGGTCAAAATGGCCAAAATGGCCAATCCATAATTTTTCTAAAACTAAAAGTTTTGCGAATTTATTACACTACTACATTTCTGAAAAATTTCTACAATTTTCCGTGGAAATTATGAGTAAAAACTTATCTTCCTCATATTATGTTTCTTTTTTATTGTATAATTTTCAATTCGGTTTCTATATTGCCAAAAAATATAATTTTAATCGTCGTTGTATTTACTGTTGAACAGTCTTGGATTCCTGTAACGGACGTTGATCTCGCAAATTAATATCAATGACAGTTCACCGACAATATTCCTTTCCATTTGGTATTCCACGTTTGTGCAAAGGGCATGCAATTATGTGCTTGCGTACACGTGATGCGAATAAATTGTTTACACGGTTATCCTCTCCTCGCGCCACCTGCGCCTCATGTTGTTCTATCTTAAGAAAATGGTATGCACTTAAACAGAGAGAACGTTTGGAATGTTTCATGTAAATTTTTACCTCTGCAAATCCTAAATTTCGTACGTCAACGTTATTTTTGAAAATATTCAAAACTATTCGCAATTTTTAAGAATTATTAATTGGAAATATTCACTTGTTTTCGATTATTCCTTCAAATTTTAGTGGTAAACTTTTCAAAATTATTTTTGAAGGAGAATAACATTATTAATTTTAGAAATGGCTATGGAATATTAATTCTTCTTTTTCTTTAAAGTTTTAATTCTCATTCTTATATTAGTATGTATACAGTGACTCGTGAAATTGATCGAATAATTGAAGTTTATTTTTCATCAAATGCAACTGCACTTTTAATAATTAATTTCTTTTCTCACGAATATTCCTCTTTCTGTATTCCAAACTTTTGAGTTAATTATTGCAATTTATAATCTACAATTATATCCTAATTCAATAAAAAATACAATTTTAATTAAATTATGAAAGTATTCGATCAATTTCGTGTGTTACTGCTTGTCTTCTTATTGTAACACGTTTCCATGATCTACAGTGGCTCCAAAAAGTATTCGTACACTGTATTATAAGAAAATTCACCTAATCCTGAAATTGTGATTTCAATGAAACTTTATGCGTGTACAGAGCATGGTGTATCCTGCATGGAGCAATTTTTTTGGCGGCAAAATATCTTTTAAGGGGGCTGATAATATATCTCAAAGCTTCAACTATTTTTCATTCTTTGAATACAAGCTTTTCTGTGTTTTTTTTATGATAGGACGATAGAGGATTAAAAATTAAACATTTTCTATTTGAAAGGTTTTGCTTCAGCAAGTACTATTACAAAGTTATCTTTAATAAGTTTCGTCGCCACGTCACCCAAATATGGGTGACGCTCTTTTTCCTAAAGTTAAATAGGATTTTAAATTGGGATTTTAAAAGGAATTCAATGGAATAAGCATTGAAGTATAATATACATAAAATAAAAATTAAAAGTTAAAATTTTTGCTGTTTTTATATTTTTTTACCCCAGTTTTCTATACAATCGGATTTGGGCCCAGCAAGAAACTCAGCTGAATCACGCTGTGCGACGAACTTGTTAAAAAATGAGAAAAAACTCAGAAACTTCAACTCTGGTTTCACCCCTTTAAAATGGCATTTAGATGAAAAGAAAAGATTAATTCATACGTATACTATTACGATCTACACGCCCACAAAGTTTTATCAAATACTTCTATCAGACTCAGAATTTCAGGGTTAAACGAATTCATTTGTGACATACAGTGGCTCGAAAAAGTATTCGTACACTAGATTTCAAGGAAATTCACCCAATTCCGAAATTCTGATTTCAATGAAAGTTTACACGTGTATAGAGCATAATGGGTTATACATTTGAGCAATTTTTTTTCCGGACGGGAACTTTTTTTGAGGGGTTAAAAGTTATCCTCAAAGTTTTAGCGATTCTTCACACTTTGAATACAAGTTTCTCTGGACTCTTTTTCTATGATTGAGTGATAGAAGATTTAAAATTGAACATCTTTTATCCGAAAGGTTTTGCTTTATCACAAACAATTACAAAATTATATTTAAAATACGTGGAAAACCGTATTGAAACCGTTAACGTTGTTTTCACCTCCTTAACGTGATATTTTAATGAAATAAAAAATTTATCCATTAACATACTATTACGTTCCACATATTTACAAAATTTTATTAAAAACTTTCATTGAAATCGGAACTTTAAGGTTAAATGAATTTATTTTTAACACAGTGTACGAATACTTTTTGGAGCCACTGTAGTTTACGAATACTTCTCGGAGCCGCTGTATATTTTCACATGCGACTGTACCTCGCGAGGAAGGAGATTTCCGGACTCCTTTCAACGAACGGCCAACATTCTCATGCTGAGAAAATGTGTTTCACACGAACGACGAGCGTCCCCGCGTTTCTCTTCCTTTTGTATGCACCTTCCAAAAATTTCGCTCCGCATTTATGCGGGAAACTTGAAAAACAATGAGTTACGTCAGAGCTGAACAGTTTCGTTCGAACGGTTAATCGGTTTCGCGTTAACCATGAGAGAGAACGAACTTGCAGGTGTATTTTTGAAATTTTTTTTTCAATTTTTATACCCGTGTCAACACATTGTATGACGGTGGCATCTGAGGCATTTAAAACTTGAGCGCCAGCACAGTATCGACCGCGTAAAGCCTCGGCGCCGGCATAATTCGCTTGTTGACGACCAATGAGTAGGTGAAGAAAATATTTAAAATTTTATACATTATTGTAAAACACTAAAATTGGTTTGCATATTTATTATATGCAATTTAACGATAACGAAAAATAGAAACAAATAAATGTAGGAATGCGATCGAGCGGATGCGAGTTTGGGAAAGTCTGAAGAGTACTTGAGTTGGGCGATTGTCGTGCGAACGCAGAATGTTTGGGATCGAATGTTTCTAAGGCGTGAAAGATGAGAACTTTGGAAAACAGCGTGACTGAGAAATTCTGGGTGGTCATGACCGAATGCGTAGAGTGAGAAAGGTTAACAATTAGAATGAAAGGAAACGAATGTTTGGAAGAATATATGACGGGGAAAATGCGAGCGCGAGGCAGAAAGTATTGGACGGTGAAGACAGAAAGATTTGGTTGTGAACGTAGAAAGAGTGTTAAAGTTGCTAAGTTGTAAAGTCGTTTAAGTTGTTTTGTTGAATTGTTTTAAATATATTGTTATTAAGTTTTAATCGCTCCACTTTTATTTTTCACACCTGAATTCCATCTTCTGTTCTACATTTTATAGAACATTTCCTATATAAATCGCCAAACAAAAGAATGTTGTATTATCGCAGACCCGGCGCTAAAGCAACAGACTTCCAAACCCGCGTTTTCGCGGGGCCGGCGCTCAAGCGATAGACTTCGAATCCCGCGTTTTCGCGGGGCCGGCATACAATGTGTTAACCCTTTATAAGGCAGAAGGATTAGGAGTAATAAAATAACTTGCGCTCATATTTTTGGCATGTTTTTATTTATATAACAAAAATAAACTTAAAAGAAAAACACTAATTATTTCGGAAGTTTTGGAAAAATAGGTGGTAAAAATATTCCCACTGCCCGTCAATAGAGTCACATGCAAGCTGAATTTGAGTTTGCTGAAGTTTTTGTTGGTGGTAAATATATCGCCTCTGCCTTAAAAAGGGTTAACACATTGTGTACGGCGCTCTGCTCGCCAAAAAACTGAATACACCAATACCTCGCTTTGCGTCGTTTCATTTTGCGTTTTATCGATGTTGCGTCGCTGCTCAATTAGTACTAATTTTCATTGCGTGTCGTTAGGTTTTCGAGAGGTTGCGTTGTTTTGGATTCGAGTCTTGAATTTTTTTCTTGTTTTCCAACAGATGGCTCTACTTTTGTTTCTAATTGCGCCATGCCAAAAAAAAAACTCGGTAAATCCTCTTCTAACCGAAAATCAACGTAATTTTAATACAGTTTTAGTTTCACTTTGTTTTGCTAATTTTAGAGTTCAGTTTCAATCTTCGATCTTTACATGGTTTGCTATAGAAAATCTTAATTCACTTTGCGTCGTGTTTTTTTGGAACGTAACCCCGACGCAAAGTGGGGTATTGGTGTACAGTGCTTACAAGCACCTTTCTCAATTTACATTTGTAAATTGTTAAATGTTAGTATATGTTTTTTATACATCGGTTTATTGTATAACAGTAAACGTGACAAACGTGAGAAACACTTCAAAGAGATTAAATTATTTTGGATTCGTGTAAGAAAGTATTAAAACAAGATATCTCGTCACCCGTCTCACATAGTCTTCGTTTGTAAATATTGCAGTGAGTACTGAGTCGTTTTACATTTTTGTTGATAATTTGGATAATTTGTAATTATAACTGGATAATAATTAAAAATAAATACGTGAACGCGTGATAATTATAAATTTTCCATTAATTGTAAGCTGTTTTAAAATCTGAACTTTTATGTACAGTGGCTCCAAAAAGTATTCGTACAGTATGTCACAAATAAATTCGTTTAACCCTGAAATTCTGAGTCTGATAGAAGTATTTGATAAAACTTTGTGGGTATGTAGATCGTAATAGTATACGTATAGAATTAATCTTTTCTTTTCATCTAAATGCCATTTTAAAGGGGTGAAACTAGCGTTGAAGCTTATGAGTTTTCCCTCATTTTTTAACACGTTCATAGCCCAGCGTGATTCAGCTGAGTTTCTTGCTGGTCCCAAATCCGATTGTATAGAAAACTGGGGTAAAAAAATATAAAAACAGCAAAAATTTTAACTTTTAATTTTTATTTTATGTATATTATACTTCAATGCTTATTCCATTGAATTCCTTTTAAAATCCCAATTTAAAATCCTATTTAACTTTAGGAAAAAGAGCGTCACCCATATTTGGGTGACGTGGCGACGAAACTTATTAAAGATAACTTTGTAATAGTACTTGCTGAAGCAAAACCTTTCAAATAGAAAATGTTTAATTTTTAATCCTCTATCGTCCTATCATAAAAAAAACACAGAAAAGCTTGTATTCAAAGAATGAAAAATAGTTGAAGCTTTGAGATATATTATCAGCCCCCTTAAAAGATATTTTGCCGCCAAAAAAATTGCTCCATGCAGGATACACCATGCTCTGTACACGCATAAAGTTTCATTGAAATCACAATTTCAGGATTAGGTGAATTTTCTTATAATACAGTGTACGAATACTTTTTGGAGCCACTGTAGATCATGGAAACGTGTTACAATAAGAAGACAAGCAGTAACACACGAAATTGATCGAATACTTTCATAATTTAATTAAAATTGTATTTTTTATTGAATTAGGATATAATTGTAGATTATAAATTGCACTAATTAACTGAAAAGTTTGGAACACAGAAAGAGGAATATTCGTGAGAAAAGAAATTAATTATTAAAAGTGCAGTTGCATTTGATGAAAAATAAACTTCAATTATTCGATCAATTTCACGAGTCACTGTATATATATTATTATATGAGTGAGAATTAAAATTTTAAAGAAAAAGAAGAATTAATATTCCATAACCATTTCAAAAATTAATAATGTTATTCTCCTTCAAAAATAATTTTGAAAAGTCTACCACCAAAAAAGAACACAGAAAAGCTTGTATTCAAAGCGTGAAAAATAGTTGGAGCTTTGAGATTCGTTATCAGCCCCCTTAAAAGATATTTTGCCGCCAAAAAAATTGCTCCATGCAGGACACACCATGCTCTGTACACGCATAAAGTTTCATTGAAACCAGAATTTCTGAAGTAGATGAATTTTCTTATAATACGGTGTACGAATACTTTTTGGAGTCACTGTACTTCTCGGTCACCAGCCGCGTAATTATTTCTGCCATTCGTACGCGAAGCATTAGCGGGACTGTTTTCGTTCCTGTTATCGCTGATCAGCACTTGTTTGCTGTTGCCTTCTCGAAAACGCGTAATCGAAGTAATGTTTCCTCTTTGCAGGGGCGGATTTGTAGTCCGTCCAACGAGACAGGACACTGGATTAACCGTTAACATTAGAACGACGGTTAGGGTATACTTATTGGAGAAAAAGAAATTAAATTGAAAACTAATTAGGACAAAAGTACCTAATATATGGAAAACAAATTTTAGCGATCATAGTAGAAGTCATAGTAAATTTTCAAATGTGTAAGACACCACAGTAGATTTACCACGTTTCTATGAAAGATTACCGCTTCCTTGAAAAATTAAGAACTGATCATTTTTAATAGTGAACTTGGAAGCTTTCGTGTAAAAATAAGAATTGTTCATTTTTAATAGTGAACTTGGCAGCTTTAGTAAGAAATTAAGAATTGTTCATTTTTAATAGTGAATTTGGAAAACTTTCGTGGCAAATTAAAAACTGTTCACTTTTAATAGTGAACTTGGCAGCTTTAGTAAGAAATTAAGAATTGTTCATTTTTAATTGTGAATTTGGAAAGCTTTCGTGCAAAATTAAGAATTGTTCATTTTTAATAGTGAACTGGAAAAGCTTCCTTGAAAAATTAAGAACTGTTTATTTTTAATAGCAAACTTGGAAAGCTTCTTTGAAAAATTAAGAATTGTCATATTTTATAGTGAACTTGGAAAGCTTTCGTGACAAATTAAGAATTGTTCACTTTTAATAGTGAACTTGAAAAGTTTCCTTGAAAAATTAAGAATTGTCATTTTTAACAGTGAATTTGAAAAGCTTTCGTAACAATTTAAAAACTGCTCATTTTTAATAGTGAACTTGCAAAGCTTTCGTGAAAAATTAAGAATTGTTCATTTTTAATAATGAACTTGAAAAACTTCTGTGAAAAATTAACAACTGTTTATTTTTAACAGTGATCTTGAAAAGCTTCCTTGAAAAATTAAGAACTATCATTTTTAACAGTGAATTTGAAAAGCTTCTTTGAATAATTAAGAACTGTTCATTTTTAATAGTAAATTTGTAAAGATTCCTTGAAAAATTAAGAACTGTTCCTTTTTAACAGTGAACTTGAAAAGTATCCACAAAAAAATTAACAACTGTTTATTTAAAAAAATTTTAATGATTCTAAAATCCCCAGCTCGTTATTTCGAGTTGTGCTGTTTCTGTTCTTATAATTTCTGCTCGAGCTTCGCGTGTAATCGTTTCAGTCGCTCGAAGCCGACAGGGCGACGCGAGATAAACAGCCGCGGAGGAAGGGAAACACAAGCGGCTCATAATGAGAGATGTAAAAGTAGTAAACGCAGCCACTTTAACCAGACGTGTACGTTTCTTCCGCTTCTTTGTTACGCCCTTTATGTTTTAATGTAGAAGCGGTGGCAGCGGCCCAGGGTCTCTTCTTCCCCGCCATCCGCACGTTAATCCCTCGGCCTTACCCCTCCCCGTTTCTTCCCCTCTATAAATATGCAGATGACTTTTAATTAGACGCACTCGGAATTCACTGCACGCTCATCCACTTGCTGTTGCACTTTAGACGTCGGTGTCACTCGGAGGCTGTTTTTCTTATTTCCGTTACGCAGAGACGTTAAAGCATCCGCGCGAACCCAACCGTAGGCTTGCACACGGCTGAAATCTGCCGGCTGTTTTCTATGGGGGCCCTTGCGCGATCAATAATGTTGACAATAATGTAGACGACGCGGTTTCACAATTTTGTTAACACTTTACCGACCGAATGGGAAGATCTTCCATTTTGTCCTTAACAGAGCGTTGCAATTGATTCTATTTGCTTTTGTTATTAGTTAGTCTCAAACTAGTATAGATCCTCATTTTTAGACTAATAGAATCTAAATAAAAATTTGGTTCGGAAAAATAATTATTAACACTTTACCGAATGAATGGAGAGATCTCCCATTTTGTCCTTAACAGAACGTTGCGATTGATTTTATTTGCTTTTGCTATTAGTTAGTCTCGAACTAGTATAGATCCTCATTTTTAGACCAATAGAATCTAAATAAAAATTTGGTTCGGAAAATAATTATTAATACTTAGCCGACTAAATGGAGAGATTTCCCATTTTGTCCTCAACAGAACGTTGCAATTGATCCTATTTGCTTTTGCTATTAGTTAGTCTTGAACTAGTATAGATCCTCATTTTTAGACTAATAGAATCTAAATAAAAATTTGGTTCGGAAAAATAATTATTAACACTTAGCCAAATGAATGGAGAGATCTCCCATTTTGTCCTCAACAGAGCGTTGCAATTGATTCTATTTGCTTTTGTTATTAGTTAGTCTCAAACTAGTATAGATCCTCATTTTTAGACCAATAGAATCTAAATAAAAATTTGGTTCGGAAAAATAATTATTAACACTTAGCCGACCGAATGGGGAAATCTCCCATTTATTAACACTTAGCCGACCGAATGGGGAAATCTCCCATTTTTTTCTCGACAGAGCGTTGCAATTGATCCTATTTGCTTTTGCTATTAGTTAGTCTCGAACTAGTA